>JAGDQP010010945.1:13757-54299 GCA_022664845.1 Lepisma saccharinum
AAGAGTAGGCTTTGTAGAAAAATATGCCAAGACTCGAACCGGCAAACTGGGAGGTCCGGGTTCGAGTCCCGGTCATGGCGCCTGTATTTTGTCTATGTTAATTTCAAACCTACTGGTCATGGGATGCTGTGGATCAATGGTAGAGCGCTTATACCTATTGCGTGAAGTCTCCTGTTCGATCCCAGCTAGTGCCATGTGGGCCTTGTGGTGGACAAACGCAGTGTGCGTGTGTTTTTAATCACATTTACTTGTACAATCATATGATAAAAAAAGAATATATCTGACTATGCTGTCTGCTAATGTGGTTTGGTGAGCAGTCTATCCATGTTCATTCCGCAGCAAATTGCTTGGGTACTAACAGGCACAAGGACGTAAATGTACGGATTTGACATTAGGCGTCTACCCGGGTCGGTTCCCTTATGTCTTAAAAAGAGGAATTAAGGGGTCTCCTGCCAGTTTAATGGCAGAAGCCTTTTGATCTCGGTTTGTCAGTCCTGTCCCGGTTTCTGGAGGGACAAAAAGACAAATAAGTGAATTCGCTCATAAACAAAAGCAGATATAATGAAGGCTGAGAAGATGAAGTGGAGATGGGCCGGTCACATAGCTAAATGAACATATGGAAGATGGACGACGAATGTTCTACATTGGGTTCCCAGATAAAAGAAACGACCGATAAGACGCTTAAATGCACGGTAGATAGATGATGACAAGCGTTTTTCAGAAACTATGGATGAGGATAGCAGCAGACAAAGATATGTAGAAAGAAAAGGGGGGAGATTTTCATCCAGCAATGGATATAAAACGGCTGAATATGATGATGATAAACAGGGTGTCCCGAAATAATGACCCAAACTTCGGAAGGGGATTATTTACATCAAAACAAGTTTACAACAGCTCTATTTCATTTATATATCTAGGTTTGGTGACGTCATTGATTTAAACTATGAGACTACCTTTTCTAGTTTATAAACTTGGATATAAAAAAAGAATGTCTTAAATCAGCTGACTGAGCCGTCGACTCTTGCAAGCTGTCAAATTCTTACTAAAAAGTAAACATATTAAAACTCATCCGTTCAATAAAGTCTTACAGGAGACTTTTCGCCTCAAAACAGAAACGTCAAAGTTTTCGAAACACAATATGGGAAAATTTATCTGTACAATTTTCCGAAGAAATACCCATTTTACACCAGTCCAATAGAAATCCTCTATTTAAAATTCACTGTACTCTAGCTGCAGATATTCAAAATTCATCACCCTATGTATAACCACATAACAGAATATCGATATAATTGGGATGGTTTCTATTTCATATATGTAGACGGCAGCAAAAATGAAACATCAGTCTCTAGTACTGTATGGGATGAAGGCAAAAGATACGCACTTTCTTAGTTCCTTCTACAGCGAGGCACTTGCAATTATGAAGTGTTTAGGATATGCATTACTTTTAAAAGCTAACAAAAATTCTCATTTTCTCTGATTCACAATCAGTATTACAGTCCATAACTAGATCATACCAAAAATGGTTTCGCTCACACCCACTAATCTACGACATTATAGAACTTTATTATTTAAATGTAAGAATGAAGAAAGATGTTCAATTTTACTGGATAGGATGTCACAAGGGCATTCATCTTGATTACGCGGATTTCCTAGCGCGGAGCAGCCACACATTACTAAATCAAAAATCTACTACTTGGATCTCTTACCAAGATGCAGGAAAAAAATTAAGGAACAATGGTCAGATTACCTTACGGAAAAAAATACAAACAGGCACCACTAATTTCCGACACTTTCATAATAAACACTCGACAAACTCTTGGTTCAAAAATATGGATGTCCCGAGAAAGGTAAGTCTTAATACAAACAATAATAAGGGGCCGCTCCAACCATACGCGTTTAAATGATCATTTAACTCGAAATAAATATAAAAGCAGAAGCAACATGTGAGTGCGGACATCAATCATAGACCTTCATTCATCTCTTAACAGAATGTTCCAAATTTTCCTACAGAAAGAACAATTTTACTCAATGCTTTATACAGAACTAGTATTTCGAAACCTCTCTCTCTCCAATCTCTACTCTTCCAACTAACTACAACTCCCGCTTATCTAATATACAGCTTCTTCAGAAAAATTAAAAAGCAAATTTGAATACTATTTTCCTCTTCATAACATTCAACTTACTTCATTTCCACCTCATTTCTCATTTCTGATAACATTTTATCGCTTCCTGGAAAGAAACCATTATAAAAGATTCAACTGGCTTCGAGAATCAGAACAAACGTACTTACTAAAAACAAAGGACTAAAATAAACAAGAATAAATCATGAAAGAAGAAAAGGACAAAGACTTCTGCATCAAACAATCTATTAAGGACGACAGTATAAGCCATAGAGTTAGGAATATAAATAGAGGGAACCTTAGGCTGTTTAGTTGGGAATGAAACCAAGAGACGGAAGGGACGAGGCATTTCGGCCATCTTATGTGGCCCCATATTCAGAGACCCTCTTTTCCGAGTATTGCCTCTCTCAGGTGCACTCATCCTCTATTGAAAAAGGCAATCCTCACACTACTCGGTATAGAGGGACTTTAATGGGGTCACACAAGATGGCTGCCGATGAACCGAATTTGGCTTCATGTGACGTCATGTATGTTCTCTCTATTTTCTTCCTAACTCTATGGTATAAGCTCTAACAATCTCCTCACCCTAACCACGCCTCCTCACAACTTCCGCTTTCACACATCCCTTTTCACCTTACTCCTTCGACGATTCCTGAAGATGCGCAACAAGACATGAAGAAATATTATGTGACTCCACGAGTACTCCTGTGAACATGCCTTAAAAGCGAAACTTTGCTTCTAACAAAAGTTATGATTGATTCAATTAATATTTATAAATGTGTTGTTTTTAAGAGTTATTAAACTACTATAGACTATTCATTAACTAATGGACGCTACATCTCTACTATAATTAATGAACGAGCATAGCTATAAACCTATTATAGGCTTTGCAGTTTGGACAGACAGACAACTGACTGAGTTGTATTGCTATTATAAAGTTGAATATGGAACTCAGAATTTTAGTTGAAGCCAGAATGCTATTTGGATTGATATCAACAGGAATTTATAGAATAATCTTTGTAGAAGTGCATTACTTAAGGTAAACTTATTTAGTGAAATATTATGTGTTGTGACATGTTAGAAATGGGACTGAAAATTCACAACAATGTAAACCGTGAATTGGAGCATTATCGTGTTTTGGTAATTCTAATACCAAAAGCATAATTTGAAACTGATTTACTTCATGTGTAATCTGAAAGAACTGTATAATGTTTTTTAATACTTCTCTGCATGCTGTTGTATACTTTGCTTGATTATATGTGTACTTGATTGCATGAAACCTAAGCTAGAATCTCTTCTATCATTTTTGCTAATTAAAGAAACTGCATGAAACTAACCTACCATGTGTACCGGTTTGCAATGCTTAAGTTGAAACTAAAGTTATCTAATCTAACGAAAACTTAGTTGTTAATGATTAACTGATTTGGTACAAATGATGTTAGGGTCAGTTCTATAATCGACCGCTAAACTTCTAGACAGAGCTAAGTTTAGGCCAAGTCTGATTTTGACCAATGAGAGTACGCAAAATGAGAGTTGGCCTCAAACTTAGCGCTGACTAGAAGTTGAGCGGTCGATTGTAGAACTAACCCTTAGTCTGTTTTCGGCCAAATCTTTAGCTAACGAGTTACTTATTCAATAAAGTACACGCTTTGACCTAATAGTTTTAATAACAACCGCTGCAAGTCACGGCAGCATCGTCACAAATGATGTCATACCCCATGATGACGTAAGCGGTGTCGTCTTAGCAAATCACACGCAAAGTAATAGAAAAATATACCACATACAGACCAGGAGAACATTCCGGACGCCTGGTCCAAAGTCCGTCCCGCAACACCTGATGTCTCTGACAGAAGGAACATAGGAGCTTCTTGGAATGCCGGAACTCCGGCAATCCAAGAATCTTTAGGGACATGCCTGCCCCAAGGCGAGAAGAACAAATATGTTCGTGATGCATGCCCTTGGAAGTGCACAACTTGGCTTGTGCAAAGGAAGCAATGAGGCGGGGGTGGTAAGGTGGGACCCCAAAACTACAAAAAAAAAAAAAAAAAAAAAAACGGATTTCCTAACCTAAGAATTTGAGTGTCAAGAAATTAAATGGTTTAATAGCGCAAGAATGGAAATTACCTCTAAGCTGCATTCGGCAATCAGAACAACGATTTACATATTGTGTGGTACTTCTGATATGATTTACTAAGCTGACACGACTTACGTCATTTCTTCAAAGGAACGTATTTCTTGGTTTGGTGTGGAAGAATAATCACCTTCCGTCAATACCAAGAAACAAACCATTAAACTCAACCAGAAAATAATCTGATCATTTCTCTCTAAATTGTTTTGGAAAGTTGAATTAGCAGTACTTGATTTAATGTGGCAACATTGGGAACGCTGACCTATATTATTCTCCATTTGTCGTTCCCTTTGGCAGGAGGGTGACGGGAAGAATCCGAAAGATAGTAGAGAAGACCCCCTTTTCTATTCACCTTCTTGGCAACTTCCGAGGGAATGTAAAAAGAGCAAGACGAGCCAATCGTTGGCAAACGATCTTTGTAGTACTTGCAGAGCGTAGCAGGTGTTTGATAAATATTTGTGAGACCATACTTAACGTTCTTTGCTATCAAGGACGCGTAGTTTTGGCAACTCGTGATTCATTTATTCTCAGGTTTTGGCAAACCTCCTTCAAGAGATCTCTGGTTGAGTGAACAATCTGGTCCTCACGGGCTTGGGGAAAGAACTTGGATCATGCTTGGTGGACCGGAGAAGTATTCTGTTGATTAAGAAATCATCTTAGTCTTATTTTTCTCTTCAGCTTCTTAATCCAGTGTCTGGCATGTGTAAAGGTAGAACATCTAAGTTTGGCATAGACCTAATTCACTGAGTTCTCGATGCTTATCAAAAATACTTAATCTTACAAAGGAGTAACCTTCACAACATAACCTACTTACCACTACTTGAGGATTTACTTACTATTTAGCCTAATTCACGTAACACCTAACATATTTTAAGATGTTAGCCACCTGTAGGCAAAATGGGGAATCCTCTTTGAGACTATGTATCATACAGCATTGAATGTTCTCTGAATATCCTCCCTAGAATCCTAATGTAAGTAGAGTGTCCCAGAAATTTCGAATCAAATAGACCTAGTGATATTCCTTATATTTTTAAATGTATTAAAAGGATATTTTAGGTAGGAACAATTATTATGAGATTGGGATATATTCCTAGGGTATCCCGAAAGAAGAAACATCTTACAATATACCTAAAAAAAATGCTAAGGAATATTATCAGAATATGTGCTGATTCTTATTATCCAATATTCTAAAGTATGGTTGGGATATTCCAATATACCAACGGGATATCCATAGTTTCTTGGAAATTCGGGACTCGAGAATCCACGAAAAAAAAAAAATGTGCGAAAAGTAATAGATTTTTTCTCTTAATGTTCAGGATTTGAAATCTATGGATTTCTATTCGGGGATTACACGCAAATTTTCCGAATTTACTCTTCATTTACGAATTTTTGTTAACTCGGTAATTTTCTGTAATTTTATTCTTATTCAAGAATAATTGATATGCTACTGCAGATTTCGCAAAACTTCCGCGCGTTTCTTCTCCCACTTTTCATGTATACTCAACAGTAAAACAAATTTAAAGGTTACAAACTTGGAGTTTTTGTCATTTTATGCATTCAATGCAGCTGTCTGAACTTGACACACATCTTTATCAGTGTGTATACATGTTGGAGAGATTATTTAAAGAAAATGTAAGTAGAAAAGCATGCGAAATAAATGTAGTGGTATTGACTTAAGAAATATTACTTGTACTTTTCATTACTACTCATAAATTTGCTAATTTCCCTTAAAAACACCCAACATTTTTGACCGTGAACTTAAGAATTTTATTTAATTGAACTCAAGAATTAAGCTAATGCCTACTCAAGATTTTCCAGCCTCTCTATCCATAACATATCCCTAAATAAACAGTGTGTCCCTGAAATAATGGGATAAACTTCGGTAACTGATTCTTTACATCAAAACATTAAAAAAAATCGAAATATGCGTAATTTAGGAACTACAGCCGCTCAAAAGTACGGCGGTATAGTAAAAAAAAAAATGACGTCATATCTCGACATATAATGATGTAAGTAGCGTCGGCTTAGCAAATCATAGTCGAAGTAGTACCCGATACATTTATTTAAGTAATATTTGTGATTGATGGAGTGCCCCCATAGAAAGGTTTCGAAACGTTTGTCGTCAAGGAATGAGATGGTTTAATGGACAAGAATTGAAATACCCTCTAACTTTGTAAGTAGCATTCACCAGTCATAAATATAGCTTAAAATACGTGCATTGGGTACTACTTCAAATGTAATTTAATCTAACACGGCTTACGTCATTACTTTTCGAGATATGACGTCATGTGTAATGATGTCATCTCAACTTTGAGCGCCTGTAGCTCGGAAACTACGCATATTTCGAAATTTCTTCAAAGGAACGTTTTTTCTTGTTTTAACGTGAATAATCACCTCCCGAAGTTTGGATCATTATTTCAGGAACGCGCTGTATATCTGTCCTGAATGGGGTTTATTATATAGGCCTACTTGAAACATCTTTTAAACAAAAAAAGGATCCATTCCAAAATGTATTTTCAATATGAAACATTTTGTCGAAGTGTTTTGCCTGACCAACAAACGCTGATCCATTTCATCAAAAGGAAGTCAATCGGGTGACGTAGTGAAATTTTTCAGCAGACATACCTTTCGAACAATAAAATCACATCTAGCGAGATGTCTAAATTGCTTTATATAATTTCAATTATATCATATTTTTTTGTGTATTTGGAGAATTAAGATGATACATATATTTGCTTAGAACAACTTATGCCGGTACCGTGGTGACTCAGTGGTAGAGCGCTCACCTCTGATGCGTGGGGCCCTTAGTTCGATCCCGGCTCGTGTCATGTGGGATTTGTGCTGAACCAACACCAGGTACGTGCTTTTTCTTTCAGGATGACTCTGTTTCCTCCCACTTTCTTCATTCCACCATTTCTCCCATCTTTTATCCGGCCTAGGCCAAAGTTGCCCAACGGCATTAAATAAAATTCAAATAACAACTTATACCTATTTTTATACAACAGCCAAATAACAACTGATTCTCAAACACAGGTTTAAGAAACGGATTACAAACTTTTATGGTAGAAAGCTTTCGTGAAAGCAAGCGAGCCGTTCTACAAGGATCATCCGCAAAGTGTTACACAAACATTTACACGAAATTTGGCATATAGAAACTACACATAAAATAAGCGAATGCGTATTTTTTTCTTCTCTGCAGAAAAATACTTCTACGCGGTGAAATCCACCACCTCTGAAATATATTTCAGACGGTGGCTGAAAATGGCAAAAACAAACGATTCGGATGCAACTTTCCACATACATAGTACACATGAAATAAGCTAATACGTATTATTGTTTTTCTTTTCTGCGGAGAAACGGTTTGATGGGGCAGAAATCACCTTCCAAACTTGTTTCGTAAAAAGTATGCAAAATCTTCCTTCCTACATTTGTGGCTTTAAACATAGTTTGAACAGGTTAGTAGTAATGGCATACCGAAACTTCTCATGTTGACTAAATGAAAGAGGAATTATACAGTTTTTGTAGTCCTCCGAGACTCTCGAGCAACACACTTTGGGAGAGAGAGAAAGAGAGAGAGAGAGAGAGAGAGAGAGAGAGAGAGAGAGAAAGCATTCCATTTTCTACCTGACGTAAGCAGATGTACAACGTTCTTTTGTGACCAAAACTTTCCACCGTTCCACGCTGCGGCACAATCATGCGCTACCGCAGACAACCAACCGTCTGAAGAGTTTACTTTGCGGATAAAGTAATTAGTAAAAAAGGAAAACAGTTGTTGCAGTCGTCTTTACGCTTTCGTCTCTATTTATAGACTACGACAGTGTCGGTATGTGTAGTATGAGAGAAGAATCACACAGGTAGTCAGAAAAGGAGGACACAACAGAGCGAGAAAACGCTTTTTTTTTTGTTTTTTGTTTTCAATGAGTGGCAAGCAGAAGGGCAACAAGAGAGATTTTTGCTTCTAACTTGGCTGAATGCCCAAAGGCCACGCTCACGTGAGGGCGGAATACGAGCGAGTGTGAGAACAGACAAAGGCAACAAATATCATGTAGAAAAGTGATCAAGCAGCAGGGTAGGTAGTTAGGTTCACTTCATTCGATCAAAGCAACATTTTAGATGTTCAGACTTCAGAGAGAACAGTGATTAGTGATTACAAGGTAGAAAACCTTCCGCCGGCACTGTTCCACTTCAAGGATTTCAGTGATCAATGCGATTTTTACTGACAACGAACGTTTCTCTCACACCGCTTTTGGTCTTCAGCTGGTAATTTTAACTCATGTATCCTCCCCCAACTTTCACGGATACAGGTAATAAATGAGACAGAAAAAAAAGGTTATCTGAACATTATATCACTTTCACTTGATATGAAATAAAGCAGATTCGTAGAAAATTGGTTGACTGAAACCGTGGTTTTCTTTTCAGTCTATTTCGAAACGTTCTCAATTCCATACTTCTCTGTGTTGTATATACAGTACATTGGAATACATTTTGATCATTACTTGCAAGAAGATTCCAAACTATGTTAAATTTTTAGGAAAGTTGGTTGGAATTTCCCCCTTTCCACAAAAATTTCCCCAGCTCCGTTTTTTTTTATATATTCCCAAATTCTGGGATATGAACTGCCATAAAATGCGGTATTTCTATGATCTAAAAAATTTCACCATCCACTTTGGAAATTGTACAAATCAGGTACTGTTCCAAACTAACATATCCTGACTGAGGTTTCTAATGTGTTTCTCAGCGTCCCTAGAGGAATGTCAGACTGGTACCTGGAATATAGCCCTGACCGCTGCCTTTTAAATTCCCCTCAAGAAAGCGCTTATAGGGACGTTATTATGCCTTACCTCACAACTGTAACGGTCTTGGACTATAGATATATATCCGGACCAAACAGCGTAATAAATAATTACCACCGGCGTTTGCAGACCGAAAGGTCCTGAGCGTGCCCCAACGCCATCCGTCCGCGCTTGGTGGAACTGCGTCTAGACCGAGTGGCCGTCACGTCTTTATTCACGTGACTCCCCAGTTTTCCTCAGGACGCTGGGTGGACGCCAAAAAGTGGGACCCCAGCCGAGAATTGAACCCGGGACAACGCGGACATGAGTCCAACGCTCTAACCACTAGACTATGGAGCCCTAGAGCAAACAGCGTAAAGAAAAGAAATAAAATATTGGTTATGGGACAAGTGTAAATACACAATCAGTGTGTCTGTACAGTTGATCATTAAACATTTCGTGTAACCAAACATTTAACCCCTTAACGCAGAACAAAGAAATATCAATTCATCTACTCTTATATACAGGGGCTTCCTAACCAGCCCGGGTCCTGTTACTGGTTATTTAGCACCAAATGATGATGATGATCATAGCTAGCGTTGCGTTTGGAGGAAGATCTATAACCCGAAGGTCTCTGGCCAGCGTAAACCGTTCGTGATTTTCCACTGCATTCGAAAGGTTGGAGAAGGCGTCTCAAAAACGGGGTGTAAAATGTAAAAGTTGATTCCAAATCACTAATTGTAATATTACCGGACCGGCACCCGAGGCCCCATGATTATAAAGCTATACCTCTCATCCACTGGGAACATATACGTTTAAGTACCTACGGAACGTTTCTGAAATCACTTAAACTTTTCAGTTTTTAATTTTAAAAGACTCTTCAAAAATAAGAAACATAATATTATTGATATATCTATTCTTCTTTTTTTCTATAATTTGAAACTTAATAATAATTTCTTCCAATGGCCTGTGTCTTAAGCAAACATTCTAGTCACTCAGATTAAATAGTGTACAACTGTCTTCGAACAAACGCTTACACAAAATAAAAATAAAACATTTCGGAACCGTAGTTCCGATTCAACAGTAACTGTAAATAACAGACAGGATGGAGCACACTGCCAGGTGGAATAGAAGAATTGAAAAATGGAACACGCTATCAAAAACCGGTTGTAGTGTTTATACTTAAAAAAAAAAGAAAAAAGAAAAAAAGCGCAGCCACCAACCACCTGTTAAAACTAAACACCTAACAAAATAAAACAAAGCAAGCATGTTGAACTAAACCATGACACAGCTCATTTCCTATAAGTAAAAATTACAAAGACGACGAGGAAGGACAAAGAGAACAAGGAAGGGGGGGAGAAGTAAGCAGCTTTCACCTGATACAATGCACATAAATGTATTTGATTTATATGCGTGTATGTTTTAAACATAACAAGCGAGTACTGCTAATGTAACGAAGACAAAAATAGAATCGAAGGAGGTTCAGTTGAGAGCCACTTAGAAGGAGTCGAGGAACTTTAGAAAGTCCTTCAGTCTTTACAAAAGACTGCTCTCACTTGACAATGACAGTGATACTTTTTTACTCATAAATGAAAACACATAAATAAACTGTTGCTGCTTTTTTAAAACACAAAAGGTTCCTGAGAGACAAAGAGCCTACTATCAAGTATGAATGGGGCATACCTGTGAGCACTTCATGCACTGTGAAGGTATCATTTGGAGCCTTCAACATTTTTTAACAACTAAACCAAGCAAGCACTTCTTTTTATTTCGTTGCTATCTTACCTACTAACAAATACAAACAACAAATAGACCTAACATGTCACTTTCACAATACACTTGTGTTATTTACGTTTCTTGTTTACAAATCGTATTATTTCTAGACAAAAACATTATGTTTCAGTTTTAACAAGAAGCTTCAACAGTACATGACTCAGTACCTAATAGTTTCCTCTAATAGTACCAGTAAACTACTTAGTAAACAATAGATATGCATAATAAAAGTACTACCAAATAGTATTTCATCAATAAGTTCTAGATTTTCACCATTTCATCACCATTCGTTTATTAATATTCTTCAACTATTTGGTAGTTAAGCTAGAATAATTTCAGAGCTTTTCAACCTTATTTTAGAAGTAAATTTTAAAAACCTTTCACCAATACTGTTATTTTATTAACGACGGTGTGAGTAACCACGTCCCAAAGTTTATTCCCATAATTTGAACCACCTCGTATGCATAGGTAGGACTAGGACTGGTTAATGCGTGGGAGTTAAAGCAATAAGACCCTAACTTAACCTCTTTGGCTATAAATCAAGAGATTAGTTTGAAGCAGTTCTCCAATCATCTTGTCTCTCTACTTCTGCATCTCCTTTGTATGTAACCCGTACAACATTGCCGTATTGAGTGTTGCATAGATAGGGTATTTAATTTAATTCTGATTATTATTCATGGCCTTTGGACATCCCTCTCAGCTCAGGGCGAGGTAGGGTGAGGAAAAGGGTGTTGGAAGGTAGTCGGTCAGGGTCTAGTTAGTAGGTATCATCCCAGCATTTGCTTGATATGACTTATTTGATCATCGTTAACGGCGTAGACTTGTAGCATACAAACATACATTTTTTTAAATTGATTTAATTTTTTATTAACGTCTTTAAAAAGCTGGTAGGGACGGGATCTACAGCTGGATTCCGAACCACTCCGTTCAATAGACCTCGGCGGGAAATGAACCCATGACCACGCGCATAGAAGACGAGCGCGCTAACCTCTCGGCCACCCCGAGGTCTATTTTTATTACGTTTTATATACGTAAGATTAATGTTTCGGGTACTTTTTCTGAAATAGGGGGGGGGGATACTTATATCGTTTCCAATGAACTGGTCAGCAATTTGATTTGACGTATTTGTAGGGAGATATTAAGCTTATCTTAATGGACAGTCAAATTCTAAGATAAACTCCGAGCCAAAAGAATAGAATCGGGAAGCCATCTATTATAACCGTATGTCATTGTCCGTTATCCAGTAACAGTAGGAAAAGAGGGGGAAGAGGAAAACAAATAAGGGGAAGAGAGAGGTGGAGGGATAAGAACTACACTTTATTTCAGTTTTTTTTTTCTTTTTTTGTAAGCTTTTGTAGTGGATGGGAAGTGTTTCAAGACTGTTCAAGCGAAACCAAAGAGCTGAATGGAGTGGTCTGATTGACTGCTGAATCAGCACTTTCCTTTTGTCAGAGCTTCACGTGGCCGAAAGAACTGGGAGAGACAAGTCGACGCATCAGAACAAATGTGAAGCGCAAGGCGTAGGTTTTTTCTTTTCCTTTTTGGATCGACACAACTGGCAACATTTTTATCGATCAGTTCAGCTTTGTAGTTCTTTACACCATCTTTTCTTGCTACTGTATGGCTTCCGGAGTTTTTTTTTTATTACCAGAGATATCATGCTATCATTTTTTTTCTGGTTTATAATCAAAATAAAACATGAGGGAAAAAAACATGGCTATCGTTAACGTGTTTTTAAACTACTACAAACAAATTTATAGCATTTGTTAGAAAACATTCCCTACAGTATAAAACCAGGGGTTTCATTGCTTGCAATATAAAAATCTTCTTTTACATGAATTTCGCAACGGTATACGTGATAGTGAAGGCTGGGTACGTGATAGAGGAAGAAATATGAAATAATAAACTTCACAGCTAACGCTCCGAACACGAGATACGTACGTAAAACAATGAATATGTGCTTAACAATGTGTATGAAAATTTTACAAAACAATCAGTGTCGAAACATGACAGAATTTTTCCGCTCTGGAAGTGTAATCAAAAATACATATAAAAAATTACACACATACAATAGAGGTAACATCTAGATTTCCTTTCAATGTTAATATAACAGACAGATTTTGGGCCAAAAAATTACTAAACGATAATTTTCCATGTAACTTTTTTTTTTAGATTCGAATTATTTCTCGTCTACGTCACCTGAATTTATGTCTATATGCGCATTGCGCACAGCCATATATTTATACAGGGTGTTTCATTGTTATGGAGAATACTTGGGGAAGCTATTATTTTCCACAAGATTTGAAATCTGCTTCTTTTCAGAGATACATAAGAGGGTACGATCTCGATCCCAAAATCGAGCTGTTTCAATGGTAAATAATATATATATTTCGATAACCCAAATCTTAGATGAAAAATATGTTTTGCGAAGTTGATTTCCATCAAAAGGGTAGATATTAGAAGTGAAAACGGGATAATATCGGGTTGACAGTATAGCCAATCTAGTATACAGTTTGTTTTATGTTATTTTCTTGTTTGTTTTGGAAAGGCCTTGAAACCGTTCGACGATTCCTCAACAAACTTAACATGAATACTAATCAATACCTTAAAAACACGACTGTAAGGATTCCCAGTCCCAAAGCACTCTACGTGTCAGTGTTGCTATTTTATTGTGAAATTCAAATTTTGCAAAAAAAAAGTATTTTATACTATTCAATGTATCTGCACCAACCATAGCATGACTATTCCTCGATATCCTAGAAAAAATGACTGTGGGATTCTTCATTGCCATCTTATTGTACAATACAATTTTTGCAAAAGCGTTTTATACCATTCAATATGGGCGCACTTATATACGAAGAGAAATGTTCTAATTAAACATTCCCAATATTCAATTCCGTATATTATTCATAGTTGGCAACAATGTATTACGTGCTTCACATGTTCATAATATACTGGGAATACCAAATAATTACCTAATAAGACGACATAGTACTCATAAAAAAAAATCCACGCACACAGTGTTTGTCTACCACCAAACGCATATGGCAGGGATCGAACCAACAACCCTTAGCACCAGAAATAAGCGCTGTGCTATTTAGTCACCGCAGCCCTTTAACTTTCATAATACAGATCAATTTCACAGAACATAATTTTCATTTAATTCATTGTTTATGGTTTGGGACTCAAAATTGTATCTCAAGAACGAAGAGGATTTCGAACCCCCTTCCAAAGTCTTTCCCACAATTTGGAACCATCGTGTATATCATATGCAGGGTGTAACACAGTTTGATGATCACAATTCCTGTGGATATTTCGTGTAAAGAAAGACCCTCGTCCAAAAAAAGGGAGTCTTAAGAAACACGGGGCCTAGAACGCACAATTCTTGAACTTCTTAGCCTTGAACGATGGGATTTTAACAAATTTCAGATGATGATTGGGTCTGAACAGAAGGTACAATTTTAGTTTAGAATGCAATATTTCAACAGTATGTAAAATTAATAATTTTCTTAGAATATGACAAAATATAAGATTAATTTTCAAAACTGAGTAACTGAAAATATTTTCCTAAATTATGTTTTAAGTGTATACATAAATAAATCGCTAAATATACTATGGTGATTTTGAATCCTAGAACCATATTTACAAAAGTGTTCAGATATTTTCTCTGCATTTAATGCTATTGTTGGTGTTAAAATATTGTTAATTACTCAGTATTCCTCTTTGCTACGCAACGTAAGACGAAATTTGATAAGTTTATTTTTCTGTCATACTCGCTCTCCAAGCTGTCGAGAGACCGGTTAAATAGTTTTTCTTTTAAATAGATTATTGATACTCATATTTAAGTAGCTTATACAATACGCCATATAATGTACGGATTAATAATTAATTACATAGATAATAAAATCATAGAAACTAATAACTTATAAAAAGTTCAAAAACTAACTGAACATAAACTATATTAAAACAAAGTTAAGTGGTAATTGAAACATAAAAATGTGAAATTTACGAAATAAAATAAAATATACTTAATTAACAAACAATATAAATATATAGAAACATAATTTCTGTCAAAGAAATTAAGTTCAGAAGATTCGGAAGGCCACCATCACAATCACTGCAAATCGTCATCATCAACTATGTCTTCGAAATCATTAACAAAGTCTGTATTTACGAAATTAAGTTTTAAATTAGCATTTTAAACAAAAAAAGGCTTATTTACCATTGTTTGTTATTTCAAAGAATTACAGGTATTACGATTTGCTTTTGTTTTATGTTATTCCTTTATGAAGGTTCTCATCTGATTTGTCATAATCAAGAATTTGTGCTTGATTCTTCATAAATTAGGTATTTTAATGAAATGCTGGTCAATTATGATTACAAACAGTAATAAACTTATGGTACTTGGTGAACTGAGTAGTTATATCATTTATAGATGCAAATTTAGATACTCGGCCAATTTCATAAAATATACCCATAATTTGGATTTAACAAATTGGACGACGAGGATTCACAACACAAGTTTTCACATCACTATGTTTATAGGCTGCATATTGGTTCAGATGATGACAATTTGGTCAACATGGAAATCAGAGCTAAAGTCATATTGGATAACAGAAAACCAAGCAGCCAAACATAGTGAGGTTTACAATAAAAGGTAAAAATTTATAAGCTGTGTCAGCAAACTGGGCAAAAATTCATAGATTTTGTCGCTCAAATACAGAAGCAAGGGTGGTGGTGTTTTGAATCGAACACAGAGGCAGAAATCCTCAACCAACCAGTGTTTAGAGGGAATTAGAGACTTAGATTTGCAATCCGTAGCTACTTCTAACTATGCATGGTATCACTTTGAGTTATTAATTTCATGTTACGTGCAGAAATGATGGAGTTATCTAAAAACGTTTCCTTGGATGTAAATAGTAGGCACGTATACAACAAGTCAAAGAGTCTTACAATTCTAATATAGAGCGTATTTATAGCAAGCGAATGGATTCACATAATGCATGGAGTAAAAACAAAATAAGGTGTACAAGATGTGGATTAGTGCATAAAGTTCAGAGAATATGTCCTGCAAGAAATGCTATTTGCCGAAAATGTTAAAAACGTAATCATTTTGCACGTTGCTGTAGATTGAATTTGTATCGAGTTCCTAGCAAATCTAACCTACAACAAGAGATAATGACAATAACAAAATAATAATAATAACCTTCCCAACCTAAACTAACCAATAGCAGTGAACTTTGTAAAATTTCAAAATGCGAATATTAAAAAAAAAAAATATTGACCAGGCTGAGATTCGAACCCGGGTGTCTTTCTCAACAACTCAACGTTCTATCCATTGAACCACACTAGGAGCTTGCAGAAAGGCGATTTGGAAGCTTCATTTACAGAACACGTATTACGTCACATGCGCGTGGATGATGCGCCCTCGCCGCATATTCCAGTCGCGATACTCGACAATCTTGATGTAACATTGTCAGGATTTCAACGTTCATAGCCGATTATGTCGGAAATTAAACGTTTTCCACCCCATATGGTTATTTAGATTTTTCATTTTTTGAAAAACCTACAGCAATTATTCAGAAACATTGTCTACAGAATTCCGTTACTCCCTGTATACGTGTGCAAAAGCCTAATAATTAGCAATATTTTCTTGCTCATAAGTACAAAGGAAACAACGCGTAATACAAAGAAAAATATCAAACACGTCGCCATGGATTAGCTTTTTTGTTCCTGTCACAAAACAAGAACAAAGATAGAAATGATTTCCATTGCTATGGAGTATGGACGAATATCCAGATTTTTTTTTTTTAAGAAGTTGCTGTAAATATGCGGAAATAGACAGAATGCTAGTACAGGCAAATTTACATTTATTATCAATTTTCCCGTGCTTGAATTCAGCTTGTAATTTGCAGCTATCACTCGCTCCAGTTTCTTCCTTTGTCTGTTCTGTTTAAACCAGAAAACCAGATCAAAAAGCCAGCAGCTCTATCAAAAGCTATTTAGCCACAAGTATGTTCCTTTTTTGTTTTTCTTCTTTTCTCTTTTTGTATTATTATTTTAATTTTCAAGCGTCGTTGTACTGGTTCCCGCCTAACGGTACCATGTCATTGGTAACATCTGGCGTAATGTTTCAAATATCTTCAGCGTTGCCAATGCTTTTGTAATTCTACAAACTTGTGTGGAATTTGTGTGCAATGGAATGCTACGTGAATTCCACTGGTTTTTTTTTTAGGTTGTTAGAATTTTATCCAACTTTACGATAGACTGGTTCCATCAATCAACACATCGAATTTGAACGTAACAATAACCACGGAATGATTGATTCAGTGGTGAATGGTACCACACACAAATTTTTGCTCAATGTTCAATCGTGGTGCTCAATGTTCAAGATTATTATTCTATGATACGCGATTATTATTTTTATAGTTAACCTTTAAAAGTCTAACGCGACCGGTAGCTCTTTTTGTGTACAGTATTTAAAATTTATGGGCTGAGCAGGTTTCTACGGTAGAACCGCGGTAATCCGACCTCCGATGGTTCAACTCCCCGCATAATCAATCAGACTATGAGGGAGGTATAGGAAATATGGCGGATTTCTGCACTTGTCCTTGAAACACTACGTATATTGTTGAGTCAGTTAGCGTGACACTTAGCCAGTGCTTTACTTTATTACTATTTATTGTTAACGCAGTGATTTTTGACAAGGTGAACAGTTTGTTTTTTGTATTTTTCCTAATTTTTCTTAATTATCAAATGGATTTCTTTGCGCTTAATATATTAAATATTATTGCTCCTCTGATAATTCGACTTTTCTTGCGTCCCAACAATGCCTTCAGTCCCAAAGGTGACGGATTAACGGAGTTCAACTGTATTTCCACACTTCCTTTACAAGTCTCAGAGTTCACATTCCTCGATGAGTAATGTTCCATGAAAACGGATAAGGAAAACAGCAACCAGAGTCGTCCTTCAGGTACCATCCCCGAGTGCGTCTCGTGAAACTGACGAAAGATATTTATTATCCATGAGAATGGCCGACAGAAAGACCTTTAATCCTTCTCGGGTTCGATACCCTGCGGGGACACAAGTGGTTCGAAACGCACGTTAAACTGTAGGTCCCGTTGTTAGGACATTATCTTCATCCGATGGAAGGCAATGGCAAACCACCATTGGTCCACTTTGCAGATAAAGACCCGCATTCGAGCATGATTGAAACTGAAAATAGTGTGAGTTGTGTTAGTGCCATGTGCATTACAATAACAGAATGTGTGTATTTTAAAGATGTTCATTTGGCAACACTGGCACTGCATTGTACTCTGATGTTTAGCAGCAGAATTCTCCTTTATCATAATCTTCTTACATTTAACAGCTGTAGCGTGTAAAGGTCATTTGCTTGTTTATATCCAGTAGCAAATTACGAGACATGCATTAATTAAAGCGATTTATTCTATCTCTAACCATTTCTTATCAAAAAAGGAAATATTCAACATAACACAAAAGACATTTTTAATATCAATTTAATGCAGAAGAAATTTGAAGTGGAATAACATCAGCTGTTCATGGTTATCAAGGAAGAAACATTATGAAACGCACAATTAATTTGCTGTTCCCTTCATATACGAAGCAAGACGAAAGAGGAAGGAAGGGATATTACATAGCCCTGCATATTTGAAATGAAGATGCAGTGACACTTAATGTTGACAGGGCGTACGCAGAGGGGGTTCCTGGCGGTCCATACTTCCCACCCCCAAATTCAGTTTTTTTTAAAAAAATTAGTATAATTTTTGGCAAATTGTATACATTTTACGTAAATTTCACACCCAGACAGTCCTCTTCTCTATCCCCCCTCCCCGAACAACTTCTGGGAACGTCCCTGCGTACCGAGTATTGTGTTGTATGCAGAAGAAACGTTGACTCTACGAAAGAGTGGGGAGAAATGGGAGCTTATAAAATATGAATATGGAGTAGAAAGGGTAAAATCAGCTAGATACAGAGTATAAGAAATGAAGTGCTAAAGACAGCGGGAGAGAAACAAAAATCCTGGAGGCAATAAATATAAACTGTTTAGGACATTGGATGCGCAGAAACTGCATACTAAGGGATACAATTAAAGGTGTGGTTGGGAAAACGAAACCAAATTCTTGATAATATTAAGGAAGATAAATCGTATATTTGAGATAAGAAGGAAAGCGCGAGATCGCGATGCATGGAGAGGGCTTAGCTTGCCTTGTAGGTCCTACCGCTCTTGGTAGAATGCTGATAGTGATGGTTATAGATGTATTTCAAGAATTACAAAGTGATTTGTCACTGTTTATGATTTGTACAGAAAAAGAAACTAACCATTATCCGTTAAATATGTATATTTGAATTTTTATTTTTCTTCGCTTGTGTCCTTATATTTTTGCATTGTCCATGGAAGAAGGCTTGGTTCCAAGGTACCATCCCAGAAATCGCCTGAAATACATAAATTAGAACGATAGATGTAATAAGGACTAGCACACGGTGGGCACCTTTCCAGTGTCGATTCGTAGACAAAGTTTGCTATGGATTTATTTTTTAAATAAGGTAAACAAAAAATCTCAATATGGAAAATTGACAAAGTAATTATTGGGATTTCCTCCCTCCTTTATGAAAAGCCCACTGATTTAGGAAACCGACATTTTGTTGTATTATATATATAATTAGACATGTTTAATCGTAAACATCTCATGTATGCAACATATAATAATAATAATAATAATAATAATAATAATTCACAGCCGTATTCAATCCACTACTGGATGAGGCCTCTCCCGGAGGGAGGAGTTGGTCTACTGCTCCCACGCTGACCAGACGTGTTGGTAGAGGAGAGCCGAAGCTCTTAACTGTGATCGCCACTATTTTTTATTCACAGCAATTCCCCAATTACATCATGATGGTGGGTGGGCACTGTTCCAGACCCTCTCGCTTTGGAAAAAATCCCTTGGCATATCCGGGAATCGAATCCGGGACTCAACGATCAGCAGTCAGCGACGTAACCATTATACCAGCGGGGTGGTCATAAAAACTAACTAACACTCTATGGCTTATGGAACTCGCAAGTTCATCGACGCAGTAACAAACGTTCGCCATTGGATTCTATCCTGGGCAGTATCAAGCCAGTTTTCATCACGAACACCTACTTCTCGAAGATCTCTTCTAATATTGTCCTCCCAACGACGTCTCGGTTTTCCCAATGGCCTCTTTCCATCGGGCCTTCCAACCAGGATAGAATATAATCTTCGTTTTCCCCCCATGCGAGCTACATGGCCTGCCCACCTTAGTCGTCTCGATTTCATTATTTTTACAACATCTGGTGAATCGTACAGTCCGTGGAGTTCTTCATTATGCAGTCTCCTCCACTCTCCAGTCATCTCGTCCCGTTTCGGCCCATATATCTTTCTCAAAAACTTATTTTCAAATACACGTAATTTATGTTCATCTGCTAGGGTCGTACTCCAACTTTTGCAACCGTAAAATATTACCGGCAGAATAACCGTTCTGTATATTTTTAATTTCAATTTCCTTGATATTAATCGCGATGTTAGAAGTTTTTGAACTGAGTAGAAACATGCGTTCCCCGATAATAAGCGACTTTTTATTTCTTCCGTGACCTCATTTTTGCTTGTTACGTATGCTCCCAAGTATTTAAATTTGTTTACTTTCTCTATGACCTCATCCCTAATTCTTATGTTTTTAATTCCTTCATTCCCTGTGCTTCGGCTTGTTATCATGTATTTTGTTTTCTCGATGTTTACCTGTACACCTATCTCATCGCACGCTTCTACTAAGACATAGGTGTTGCGTCGTAGTGCATCTATATCGTCCCCCATTAAATCTAAATCATCCGCGTATACAAACAGTTGATTCAAACCATTCAATGATAGTCCCTTTTTGTCCCCTTTAATTTTTAAAATCGCATATTCTAACGCGAAGTTAAACAGTAGTGGTGACAAGGCATCGCCTTGTTTCAATCCGTTGCGAATCTTCAAACTATCTGACATATTATTACCTATCCGTACTCTGCTTATGGGGTCGCTGAGACACATCTTCACTAGTTGGACCAATTTTTTTTCGGAATTCCAAATCGTATCAGGATAATGTATAACTTTTCCCTTTTGATAGAATCATATGCTTTCTTAAAATCAATGAATAGCTGATGAACCGTCCCATTGTATTCCCATTTCTTCTCCAAAATTTGTCTCAAAGCAAAAATCTGGTCCAACGTGGATCTATTTCTTCTAAATCCACATTGGTGATCTCCAATTATTTCATCTACGTATACATTTAGGCGTGTTAACAGAATATTACTTAATACCTTGTAACAAGTTGGAAGTAACGAGATTCCGCGGTAATTATTGCATTCCGACTTATCGCCTTTTTTGTAAATCGGAACAATTATTGATGTTTTTCATTGCTTTGGGAGCTCCTCCTTTCTCCATATAGCACTTATCAATTTATGTAGTTCCTTGATTAGTGCCGTTCCTCCTGTTTTAATTAATTCGGCTGGAATATTGTCTATTCCTGGTGATTTGAAATTTTTCAATTTCTTAACCGACATTTCGATCTCGATCTCGCTAGGTTCGGGAATCCACGGTTCTGCGGTATGGATTTCAAATTCCTCTGTTTGTTCCCCGCTGTGTGCATGTGCTCATGCAGTATATAAACAGATAAAAATCTTTTTACGCCAAAAATAAAAACTTTAGTCTATACAGGGCCATTACCTCCCATTCAGATTTAAATCAAAGTTGGTATATTAAAATTTCAAAAATACTACTCTTTTAACCCCTCTGACTTTCTCGATCGGTGTCTGCTACGTGTGGCTTTAGATCAGCGTTCATCGCTCAGGAGCAGTTATCGAACCTGCGACCGCTCACATCAAAGACAGGGACGTCAAGCACACTGCTATGAAGAAGTCCCTTATCTAAAACACCACACTAGAAACTGAGTCGCCGTAGCAGCGTAGCTCAGTGGTAGAGCGATAGCGTAACATTAAGGATGTCGTAGGTTGGATCCCAGCGGCCGACTATCCTGACAGGTTTTTCCTCAGTCACACCAGGCAAATACCGGGATGGAAACTCCAACATAGGCCCTGGTCGACACCTTTCCGAATCCATTCCTCTTCCCTATCCCGGCCTGAGCCTTAGATGCCTAAAGGCCATAAATAAAATTGAGAACTACACTAGAACTGTTGATAATAACAATAATGATTATACAAACGACCACCCTGATGACAAAGACATAATAAATAATCTTCCTTAACTTTGCGTAGGAATCGTGACTTCGACCTCCACCTCGGATGTGTTCGTCAAGAAAGCAGAACATCCACCTAATCTTATTATTATACATCCATCCGTTAGTTAACATCATTTTCATGACAGTCGTGATTATACATTCCACACACTTGTATTATTCTCTCATGCTCGAACAGAAGAAGACGAAGACGCGAAATGAACTTATTTCACACGCATGAAACCTCTTCTTCATTTCCTTTATGTTCACGAAATAGCACAAAGAAATAGACAGCCATGTTTAGAAACAAAACTGGGTGAAGATAACAGATTCAAAGTCAATAGTTTAAATACGAGGGCTGTACTTTTATAAACCTCCGGTGAACTGAACACTAAAAATAAAAATGATACGTTGTGTACACTCACGTTCATAAAAATTGCCCTTGCAAAATCTTTGTAAATCTAAAAGTTTGTAATCTGGCAACGCCGAACTAATGTAGATTGCAAGACAAACATATCGAACATTCATTTTAAATCTACTGAAGATCGATTTGGTATTATCATCCAACTTATCAAACTTAAAAAGCGTGTTCATATTTTTTTTTTCTTTTAGTAAATCTGAGTTTATATAAGTAATGCTATTACGTCACGTGGTTACCAACTCCACCTGCAGTCAGGTCCTTGTTGTAAGGGCATCCGAGTTTGCTTGCACACTGCTCCTCGAAAATAGCTGCCTCCTGAGTGGGAAGCCAGTCCTCAAGTTTTGAATCTTGCTCAATACCATTATTGTGTTTTATATTGGGTTCAGTACCGAGCGGTAATCACTTAGTGGTAGAGAGTTTGCTTAGCATTCGGGAAGTCATAGGTTCAAAGTGTCTGATCAACCTACGTGGATGGTACCTTCAACTTAGCACCTGGTCGCCACCTTCCCGTACCGTTTCTTCTCCCCTATCCCGGCCTAAGCTTTAGATGTCTAAAGACCATAAATAAATTCAAATTTGTAGGTGTCAGTCAAATAAGCTTAGACTAAATATTTTTCTTTGAACTTTATTTCAACATTTTTTTTTGTCATTTAATAACATTTTTCACTGTAGCTATTAGGGCCAAAATTAAATAAATAATACTAGGTGTTCTACCGGAGGCAACTATATGATCCGAAGGTTTTGGGCAGTATATAGTGATGATGGTATGGCATTGTCTTCCATAGGATAAAGATAACGTCCTACGAACGAAACCTACAGTTAAGTGGGCTCCGAACCACTTGTGTTCTCCCGGGTATCGACCTCGGGACCCCTTGCTGAAAGACAGCGAGGGTTACTATCCCCCACTACATGGCAAGAAGATTTGTCTTCTTCTACACATGAAAAAAATGTGTGCCAAACAAATAAAAACTTTCACTTACAACTGTGATTTTTTTTGTGTTTAAAAGATAAAGATTATATTGCTTATTATTGTTAATAATGTTTTAATTTCAATAATATAAGGCATATGGAGAATATTTTGATGTGAAAATACTCTCCATGTCACTATAGAAGAATGTTAGTTGCATTATTACCTACTTTGTGAGACGGTGGGAAAATCTGATAGGAATCTCTCTCTCTTTCTCTCTCTCTCTCTCAATTGAACTATTACTTTCATATAAGTGAGATCTTGAATTTTCCATGATACATAGAAGAGAGAGAAAGAGAGTCCATTATAACTTCTTATGTTGTAGCAGCATATAGGCTATGAACTTTTCTTTATATAGTATTTTCCATTTCCCAAGGCAATTGAACTAATTTTCTGGGAAAAATTGTGGAAATAAAGCATGAGCAACGGAAAGAGTGTCGGAAAGTAGGTCTCGAAGGCACTGTAAACAGAAAGTGAAAAAAATATATATGCTTACTTTTTATGGCGACTAAAGGAAATATGAAATCATTTACAACTACTCAACAAACACTTGCATGCTAAACACTAAGCTATGTCGTTCACTAAGTAAGGTGACGTAGCCTACTGGTTACGGTCGCGGACTTTGAATCAGCACTGGGAAGGCACGGATGTTCGAACCCAGCTGACGGTCATCTTGACCGAGTTTTTTTTTTCAGTTCCACCATGTCTATACCAAAGTGCTGGTAGCTACCTTTCCTATTCGTGCCTCGAAAAAATGTTGCCTCTCTCTCTCTCTCTCTCTAACTTGGGACGGACTTAAGGTTAATGTAAAGCAACGATCTCCAACAAAAGATGTCAGCACTACCTCCGTATATGTCTAATGTATTTTTATTGTTGCACGAAATTTTAATGCTGCTACAAATTCAAGCCTAGAGAGTTCAAACTTTCAGGGAAGAAAGTTCACAATCAATTTAAGAGTTCGATCAATGCCGATTTCTAATTTTCTTGTTTGTTCATTGTTGAAAGAGCTTCACTGTTATAAGTTTTGATATTCACAACAACAATGAAGCGATTTCAACAATGAAGAAAAACTAAAATAAAAACATTGATCAACTGTGAAGTGTGAATCATCTTCAACTGGGACAGTGAAAGATGGCGAGAAGTCTGAAACCCTGGTCAATCGTGGTGGTCCGAAGCGTGATATGGCATTTGCATGTCAAAGGAAACAAGTCGACAACCATTCATCGTAAACTAGTGAAGGTGTATGGAAACGCTGTAATGTATCGGAAACAAGTAATTACTGGATGTGGTGAAATGTATTAACAAAAGGGAGGACAAATGTTAGTGGAATAGCGGCTTGGCGGGAAATCAACGTCAACGACGGATGAGAACGTGTTTCGAGTGAAAGCGATGATACAGAAGGACAGGCGAGTGAGAATCAAAGACATTGCTGAGGAATTAAAAACTGTCTGGTACTGAGTTAAATATTATCGTTATTGTGAATGAGCATCTCGGATACAGAGAAGTTTAGTTACACCCAGTAACGGGTATCGAGGCAGATAGACACAAAAGAATGGGCCTGCTAGCAACACAACTCGAACGTTACTAGCGAGAAGGATGTCACATTCTACGTCGCATCATTATAGGTGATGAAACCTCATATGTACACCTGAAACCAAACAGCTTAGCATGCAGAGGCGTCATTTAGAGGGGGAAAGGGGGAATTACTCTCCCTAAATTCGAGAATATAAACGAACTAAAACGTAAAAAAATGGACTTTAAAAAGACAAGTTAAACCAACATAAAACACACTAAAAAGTAAAGAAAAATACTATATATATATATATATATATATATATATATATATATTTTCAATTTCGATTTTTGGTAGGAGTTTGGAACCAAATTTATAACTAAAACAACTACTTGTAACGTGCTACGCAATGTACGTTAGTGATTTTTAATTGCCTGTTATAGTAATTAATTTGGCGCTGACCTCTTACAAAAAATCGAAAATGAGAAAAAAGATTTTAAGAAGTGTTTTTATTTTTACGCATAGTGCGTTTTTAAGTCGGGCTTTTATCTTCGTCTTCTGTAAAGAAGTTTATATCTATATATACTTTTTTTTCTTTCATATCAGTACCGCTCAAGAATAATTCTGCATTACGTCTGCATGGAGTTACAACTGGATCGCCGAGAAACCCTGTGCGGCGCCTGTCCAATATTGACTAGACTTATCATAACAGTGATTCTCAAAGGGTGTGCACTGGCACACTAGTATGCCGTGAAATGACTTGCCTGCCTCGTGCCGCGCCGCCAGAACACAAATATTTTGATTAAAATGGTAAGGGAAAGTGAAACTGAATATCTTTAACAACGTTATTTATTAATACAAGAGGAACAATACATTGTAAGTAAAAAAAAAAAAAAAAAAAAAAAATGGAATTGTTAAAATTATTGAGCCAACAGTTCATTTTTATAATTAAATATCGGTTTGTTTATTTTGGAACTTCGTCTGGCATGAGACATGAATGAAGCCCGGCACTCCCGGAACCATCACAGTTCGCATTCCAGTTTGTTTTTAATTTTATGGAATGGCACTCCCTTATCGTACCAATTTTGTATCCCTTTTAGTGAGGCCAATCGCTGCACAAATTTTTGTTCTCTGCAATTTTTAACTTATTTCTTATTAGTGATTACTTTTTTAAAAAAATAAACAGTGTATCGGTAGCAATCGATAGCTCCGTAAACAAAGGTCATTCAGTAATCCATAACATTAGCAGATTAACGGTTAAAACAACTTTTTTCTTCACAGGGCCTTTCACAAATATGCATACAGGATGTAACAGAATTAGACAAATGTCGCAAATGAATTCCAGACATCAAATTAAGAACTGAAGTTACCTTATCTAATCTTCCTCATCTGCCCAATTCAGCTTATTTTTTTTCGAAACTCAGAGTTTCCAACTTGGAACCCAAATCAACTCTGAGGTCCCAACATCAAAAAATTATTGGGCATATTTGATAGGATCTACGAAGTGCTTTTGGTCGCGCACCAACGGATGAACATATCAGATAGTAAATTAAATACATAAATAAAAGAAATATTTGAATATAATAATAATTATGTTGCAAGAAATTGGTCTTAATTAGTATCCAAAAAAGTAGATTTGGATTCTGCATCGAACACATTACCAATTCCGTTAACCGAAGTTTGTTAGCGAGTACCTTCGTCTTAAAACCGAAAATCTAACCTGTATATGTAATACTAATGGAAGGATTACTTAATTAAGATAAGATAAAATTAATTTTATGGGCGGTAACAGCACTATGGCTTACGCCCGTCCCGACTTAATTAATTAAGAATACAGTTTGAAATTTCTACGAGGGTGGGAAACAGTATTACCTAGAACTTACAAAAAGCATATTAACACCCGCAAGGCATTGATGTAGGAGTTACTTTTGCTATTCACTTCTCTTCATTTCAGAAATAATTACAGGTTAGCTGTGGTAAGGAAGCCAATAAATGCTGGAAAAAGCTAAACAAAGGGGAGGGAATATAACACAAAGAACATGTAAAATATCGTGACAGACGTGACACAATGCAAGACACGAAATTAGTGACTTAATTGAAAGAACAGAGAAAAACCGTAATTTAAATGTCTGTCTCTTTTAAAAACATGGTGCTGCTGCTTTGGGCCTTTTCTTACTAAGTTAAGAAAAGGTTCGTGACTGCTAAGTGAAGAGTAAACTTCAGTAGGTGGAAGTGATTCAAATTAAACTAGAAACTAAAGAAGAAAATGGATAAACCAAAGCAAGAATAAAGAAAAGAAATCGAAAGGAAATTAAAATAAAATTGGAAAAGGTAAGAAAAAGTTACAATGAAAATCACACGTATTATACAAGAATAAACTTCGTCCTGAGTCAAAAAACATTTTAACAATAAACTAATTAAATATTTACTCTCTAAGATGCGTATCATGTTTTCGTTAATGTGCTTCCGGCGGTGGGAGCTTGGAGGCGTTAGTGTCGAACGTATCCTCAAGGTCATTGGGAGGTTCCCCCAAATACTTATGCTTATCTTTATTTCCAGTAAGGGATTCTAGAGGTGGTGCTGTGCCAGGAAGGCAGACAGTGGCGTGGATCGTGTGTGCTGATAACTCATTTGTCTTTTTAAAAAAAAAAATCTCTGAAAGGCGAGTTTTGTTTTGCAGACTGAAAACATGATGGTGCTACAAGCGTAAACTTGATACGTTACTTTTGCCAAAGATATACACATCTTTCCGTATAGGATACATTTATTTTTCAATAAATGGTTCATCTGAGGCACAAGTAAATGCTTTATATACACAGAAATTGGGCATGTCTGTGTTAATATAATGGTTGAATAAGAAGGAGATCCAGGGTCGAGTTCCTGTCGCGTCAGCGACCATTTTCTTTTGTATAACTTTCAAAAATGTACTGTATGCTAAGATAAAAAAGGAGATATCGAGAACAGAGCCAAAAGAAAATGATAAAGTCGTTATGAAGGACCAATCGTAATCGATCAAAACACTCATGATTATGCAGGTCATAATGACGGGATGTAAACAGGCTCTCCCTACATAATGCGCTAATAGACAAACATTTCGTGTTTGATAAGGTAATGAAGCACTCAGAGGTATGTAGCTTTATGGTGTAGACATAAATATATGAGACTGATATAAAGAAAGTCCCAGTGTGTATAGAAAATTATACTCTAATTACAGTTCTGAGAAGGAAATTGCTGCCTGAACTGTTGGAAAATCTCCATGTTGTGTGCTTCATTAACCATCATGGGAATTGGTCTATCGTGACACAATCGGTTGATCGTTGAAAAGGAAATGCGAAATGGCAAATTAATGCTGTATCCGTTGTTAAAAAAAGAATGTTAATCCCTTTCTGTTCAAAATCTATTGATGAAAAAAAAAAAAAAAAAAAAACAGCAGCGGAGTTTAATGACGATGTTAATGATAACAGGATGAAATGTCTGTCTGCTAATGAATATATATGGCAATAGGAAATAGAGGAATTTGAATTTTGTTAACGCAAATGGGAAATACGTATGGAAGAAAAATTCGTTATAGTCTCATAATTGAGATTTCATACAATGTTTCCCCCATATACGATTAATACACCCACTGACGTAGCGGAATCGTGTGCCAGCTGATATGATTGTGACGTCTGAGAAGTTTACTGAGCGGGTACCAGCTTGTAGGTTCGAATTCCAGCTAGGGTATGGATGTTTATGTTTGGTATTCTGAGAAGTAAAAGGAAAACCAGTGGTTCATGTAAGAAAAAGTGGTTAACATTCTTGTTTTCGATGTGAGAGGTCCAGAATTCGATTCCCGGAAGATACTCTCAATTTTACCAACTGTGGACCTAGCTAAATTAAGAAGTAGCGGATTCCTGTTTGAAAAGCAAGAAATATAGATAACGGAGGCTCGTTACAATTATCATATTTCGCTCACGATGAACGAAATTCACATGGTAAACTAAGACCTTCCATTGGCTGTCGCGCCAAGGAGTTCATAGTGCAAGCGCGAATACAGAAAAAAGAGCTGTTTCCATGGACACGGAGTGACATTTCACTCATACGCCACCTACGCTATCGTAAAATCTCATTTCTCAAGCTGCCTGAGTAAGTTATACGTCTGCAGAGATCAAGTCGCATAGAAAACGCTCTCGTCACTAGGATCAAGTCGCCCTCATCAACGCGCATGAGAAAGAACGGGAGGGGGCAAACTGCTACATTGCAGCCTCTACTGCGCTCTTCCCATTTCAAAATCCCCAGTTTTTGCCATTTCCTGCAACCAGTCCGATCCCTAACTCTTGAAAATAACACTATAGCTTTAAGCAGCGCCTGTGAATTTCAGATCAACATTGGGTAAACGGTGCAGCTTCGTGAGCTTTGTTCACGTTCTTGGAGAGGTTTTCTAGAGTTTACTTCAGTTCCACTAGATCGAATGTCGGGATGGTGCCTTCAATGGAGAGCCTACTTTGCCAGCCATACATTTTCTTCACTGAACGTCCATCTTGAGGCTGGTAACGAATTTAAGCTATTATAGACGTTTATATAGATCATCAACGTAAACAAAAATGAATAAGAGGACGGCCTGAGCCAAAGTTGCGTAAAGGCTATAAACAAATTCAAATTCATATTGAAAAATAGGAACTAGATCGAGGAAAATATCATTACCCTATATAACTTTAGTAAGTTCGGTATTGATTTTCGGACATTGGTGAAAGTTCAGAAAGTCTCGACAGTCAGGAATTCATGAGACATCGGGAAGTCTCGATATCCACGATTTCCCAAGATGCTGGGAAGTCTCTACAGTCGGTAATTCTCCAGATGTTTAGAAGTCTCGACAGTCAGGAATTCTCCAGATGTTTGGAAGTCTCCACAGCTTGGGATTCTCCAGATGTCGGGAAATCTCCACACCCAGGAATTCTCCAGATGTCGGGAAGTCTCGACAGCTTGGAATTCTCCAGATGTCGGAAAGTCTCGACAGCTTGGAATTCTCCAGATGTCGGAAAGTCTCGACAGTCTGGAATTCTCCAGTTGTCGGAAAGTCTCGACAGTCTGGAATTCTCCAGTTGTCGGGAAATCTCGACAGCCTGGAATTATCCAGATGTCGGGAAATCTCGACAGCCTGGAATTATCCAGATGTCGGGAAGTCTCGACAGCCAGGAATTCTCCAGATGGGAAGCCTCACAGACGGAAATTCCCAAGATGTCGGGAAGTTCAGTCATCCGCGAATTCTGGATCACTCGTGAATTTCCCGTCCCAAATATATCTGGACTTTCGGTAAACTTCCTTTTTCTGTCTCATCCAGTCCAGATAGAAAAAAAAAGTTCTTCCCGCACACCCCTAGTAACAACTACAACCCTCCCGAATAAGAGAGCAAAAATTTCTAATCAGAAACACAATCCATAGAAACCATAGAATATTACTATGAGTAGATTTGGACTGCTCCAAATAAGATTCCACAACACTCAGATCAAAACCTAGGTGTTCATCCTCGTTGCGGCCCTCACGAGAACTGAATTTATCCTCACCGGTGAGAACTAAGCGAAGACCTAAAGAGTGAGACAAAAGTGAACACCTCATGAATCATAAACGTTTGAGAAATTACAAAATTTTTTGTCGCAGTTTATCAGTTACTTAGGAATCCTATATAAAATTACATTTTTGCATAAAGTTATTTACTTAAAAATTCTATTACATATCCTAAAGCTTTATACAGGATGTTTGAAAAGTAAAAGTCACAAATCGAAGGGTGAATTCCTCAAATAAAAACAAGAAAAATGTACCTTGGACATTTTGTGACAACACCGCTCCACATTTGGTACATGCAGCTCCGAAACTACAGATAATTTGGAAATCTGTTCAAATGAACATTTTGTTGTTGCTGTTTTTCTGTGAACAATTCGTCCAATTTATGACCACCATTTTTGAAAACACTCTGTATATGTATCACCTTAGAAAGCTGAGTCACCTATATTCACACAGTTTTGATTTAAACAGAGATTGAAAAGTCATTTGCGTGGGCTGTACAGAAGCGAACGACCTGACTAGTGTCCATCTGAAGTGACAGCAGTGCGTTATATTACGGTACAACTTTTATTGGGAAGTAGACTTGAGAAACGAGCCGCTTCCTGTTCCGAAGATCGTCAGGTTTATGTACAAACATCTTGAGAACTAGATCTTCCATATTTGAAACAGTACGCATGAACATGAGTAATGTTTCATGTCATCTATTTAGCTATAGGGTGACGCGAAAATGTGGAAGGGGTTTGGAATACCCTTTCTTTTCTTCTAATTTTAAGCTCTTTCTTTCCTTCCATTTTCATAATCATTATTAGCGTTCTCCCGAAAGAGGCAGGTCCTTGAAAAGCACGGTAAGTCCTCTGCATTCGACCCGATCTTCATTCTTTTGTCTTAGCGTAGGAATTCTCTTCCCTAATACTATCAAAAAGCCGCACCCGTATTCTTCCACTTCCTCTTTTTGCTTCAATCTACGTATTCAAAGTTCCAACCAAGTTTCTTTCTCTCATTTTATGCATTGTTTCAATTATTTTTCGTCTCTCGCTTACTCTTTTCAGCACTTCCGCATCACGAATCCTCTGTGACCATCTGATCTTTCTACATTCCTCTCCAAGTCTGCATTTTGAAGGCTTCAAAGATTGATTTGTCAGTCTTTCGTCGAGTCCACGTTTCAGTTTTAACTCTTTTCCTTCATCGGTTCAAAGAAGAGGTTCTTTTGATTAGTGAATTGTGTTTGGTTATTCTTATCCTGGCCTTTATCTCCTTTTCACATTTCACAGATACCTTTTCTTCTTTTTCCCTTCCATTTTTTATGTTTGGGACTATTTCAAGTAAAAAGGACCGTGAAAATAATCCAAGAAGTCGTTTAATAAATGCATGTGCAGAAAAAGAAAGAATTATAGAATTATGTACACCAAACAAAAATGTCCTGGCTTCGATACTAGCAGCCGACCATTTTGATTTTTTTCCCCTCAGTCACAACAGGCAAAATACAGGGTTAGTACTCTCAACTTAGACCCTGGCCGAACCTTTCGCATATTCTTTGTCCTACCCTTCCAGAGCCGAAAACGGGTCACTCTCGCTGACCCGGTCCGAAATTTGATCCGATTCACCCGGTCTGAAAACTATATTGAACTGGACATTTTGGTATCCTAATTTCTGTGCTCTAGAGGTAACACCTCCAATTGCGGTAAGCCCTGAAAGATACACGATTCAAACGTAAGGAAATAATTATGAATTCTGCTTTGCCTTCCGGATTACCGGGTCTCAAGCACAGACCTGATCCAAAACTTGACCCGAATGATCTGTTTCAAGCTCTGCCATAGATGCCTAAAGGCCATAAAAATAATCAATTCAAAAGGTCCAAAAGTACTCAAGATCAGTTACATATATAAAATGAACACGTTTCACGAAAGGAAATTAAACGGACAAACTACTCCAGTTTACGTTTCCTTTTATTGGTTTCTGTATAATTATTCTTAATTTTACTTTAATGACAATCTATTACATTCAATTCTGGAAATAACTGGATCAGTGCTTTAAAACTGTTTTAGTGTTATTTTTTATTTTTTTTTGTTTTATTGTGATGGATAGAAATGAAAACAAGTAACTGTTTCAATTTTACCGTAAAAGCAATGTCCTGTTGAGCGTACAAGTGAGTGACATTCATAAAAACTCATGACACAACGAGAATCAGTCGTGCAAGTAGCATAAGCACAATTTTATTGTGAGGATAGTAGAAGTCTGATTCCCAAATATTATACAGGGTGTTTAAAAAACGAGGTTTATAAATTGAAATTGAGGTGCTCAGAGAAAAAAAGAAAAAAATAGTTCATTTGAATAAATTTGGAAATTTGCGTAGTTTTGGTGATAGAGGCGCTCAAATGTTGCACAGTATAGTCACAAATGACGTCAGAGCTCGACAAATAATGACGTAAAACATGCCTGATTAGTAAATCACAGTTGTACTCAAAGACTGTATCTGAACAAAGTTTATATCAACTGAAACATAGTCTGAATAATGAAGGAAATCAAAGGTAAGGGTTCAACGAATTTGGCTTTCGTAAAAAAAAAAAAAAAAAAAAAAAGCAATCACAATGAGCACGAATTTAAATATGAATGCCTATGGCGTCTAGGCATCTCAGGCCGGGATGGAAAAGAGGATATTGGAAGGTGGTCGGCCTGAACCTAATTCTCGGGTGCTTGTGCAAAGGGTGTTAAGTCATTTTTTGGGTATAATGGAATTGAAAGTTCAAAAAATCACAGAAAATGCGGATATTGAAAAATAATTTCTTTCATGTAAGTTTTGTTAAGACCATCCCGGCATTTTCCTCGTGCGACAGAGGAACCCTGCACACGAAAGGCCCTGGATCGTTCCCAGGACCTTCCAATTGATAAGCCTACGCTCTATCATGAACAATGTGGATATAATAATATAAGGACTTTAGACTCGCTAAAAAATAACAGGTACCGTTTCTCCTTATAGGTATCTGGCTTCCAATCTGAGACCGAGCCGCCGTAGCTCAGTGGTAGAGCGTTGGTGTAGCATTCAGGAGGTTCTGGGTTCGATTTCAGCGGCCAACTATCGTGACTGAGGTTTTTCCAGGTTTTACTCAGTGACACCAGTCAAATGCCGGGATGGCACCTTCAATATAGGCCCTGGCCGACACCTTTCAACATCCTCTCCCCTCCGCTATCCCTGCCTGAGCCTTAGATATCTAAAGGCCATAAATAAAAAAACAATCTGAAAAATGAGTTCAAAGTGAATGAGGTTTCTAATTACGGCGTAACGATTTTTTCCAGGAACTGATTATATAGCTAGAAATGAACCTACACCTCTTTTCTATTGCCGACCTGGTAGCTGTGTGGGTTGAGGAGCTAAGCCAGTGACTCGAAGGTTCCGGGTTCCAATCCCGGCTGAGACATGGATGCAAATTTTAACTAGCATCGCATTCATAATCGTGATGGGTCATACAAACTAAAGTTTACAAAACCTTTTTTATCTCTTTTCTAATCAAACATTAACTAATTCATATAACTTTTTTTTTTGTCAATTGTTTCTTCTTTTAATCGAATGAAGTATCAACAGTAGTTTGCAAAATAAAAGTTAACCTTGAAATTCTCAAACTTGATTTTCTTTACTTTTCAAAATAGTTTATCAACCTAGGTGAGTATGTAAACTATATTCTTGAAAAGACGTTTCGAATAATACCGAAAGTCAAGACCTTTCCAACGGCACCTCTACACCTTGTAGTTCCTGAGATTTAATTTCTGGTCACGGAGGTACAGATGGACATGCTGAGCGGGATTAGAAGGTTCCCTTAGCTATAACATCGCTTATATACTGTAGCTATCAAGGGACCTAAAAAGTGACGCCAGCAGGAGCAGTTTTAATATTGAACTTCGCTGACTTTGTATCAGAATTGAACAGGAAACGCGGGTTCAAAACCTGTTCACGCCAGCCAGTCTATCTGAGCCTTTCTAAAGGGGTTTCCGTATTCTCTTCAGGCAAGTGCCGAAAAGGTATCTAAAATAGATTTACTATCCGCTACCTTTCCCGAATGGGAACAAATCCATTTTGGGGGTAAGCAAGGTCAAACTAACTTAGCCTAAATGTGAAACAAAAAAAACACTGAAAATTATTTCTGTGGTAATGGTAATGAACTCTAATCTGGAATAAAGTCCATGAAAATTGCTCTTTAGATATAATCCCTCTCAATAAACTCTTCGACAATATACAAAACATGACAAATGAGTTAAAGTGAGCTTAACCACTTGGCGGAAGCATGTTCGGCCCGTAATAAAGGAGTTTTGGGTTCAAATCCTGGGCTGATCATCCTTACTGAGGATTTGCCCTAGTCATACAACGTGAACGCTGGTGTAGTACCTGCAAAAAAGGTCAGCGACGCTACTTATTCATTCCGTCCGCATGGATAATGTAAATGTTACGAACGTTATGGTATGTGGCTTAAAGTTGCTTTGAAAGCCATAAACCTAAAATTTCAACTCAATTGAGCTAAAGGGATTAAAAAATTGATCAACACTCTTGCATCGTACTTTAAACTGCAATTTTCACTTGTAAAACTTTTTTTTTTTTTTAACAATTTCAAACTCGTTCAAGCTCGTCATTTACGGAATACACCAGCTGACGAATTTCTCTGCCCTTCGAATAGTTTGGCTCCGGAATCTCCAGGCTTCGAAAAAGGGCCTGTTAGGGTCAGTTCTACAATCGACCGCTAAACTCCTAGTCAGCGCTATGTTGAGGCTAACTCTCATTTGCCAAAATCAGACTTGGCCTCAACTTAGCGCTGACTAGACGTTTAGCTGTCGACTGTAGAACTGACCTTTAGTCCTGCTTAATAAAAATCTTTTGTTTGTTGTCAGGAGGCGATATACAGTATATGAAGGGATGAATGAGCTTCAAAATGTGTGAAAATACTTCCTAGTATGGTTACTAGAACGTTCTCTTAGAAATCGGAAGGTCCTGGAAACGATCCCTTCGGACGCCCATCCTGACTGTTTCCTGTTACACCAGGCAAATTGCGGGATGGTACCTAAAAACTAGTCCCTAAAATATATAAAAACAGCATTTCCTTATGAAGGGTGTCACATCAAAAAAGGCTAAATTTAAGTACCAACAAAAGTTTGTTCACTTACTGAAAAAATACATTTAGTTTATCATACAAGTCTAATAAAAAGTTAGGGATGATACTGAGTAAAACGCTTATTTATTACAAGAAAAATATTCCCTTTGTTAGTACCAAGTACTAACAGCCGATCATAGATTTTACGTTCAACCGGCCAGCCTGAGCCGTAACTAAAACAAAACAAACAAAATACGAAAAGAGTCAAAATGACGTTTAGCCCCTTTTGATCTGAAACCCTTCAAATAGGTTATCACTAAAACTTTATTCCAGATTAGGGGATAGTAGTACAAAAAAATTGCTTCAATTTTATATTCTTTCTTCAGGTTTTTTGCTTTAAATATTTTAGGCTGGGTTAAATGAGCTTACGATAGATTATATTCGATTAATTAAGTTGCTTGGTTAAATTTACATTACATTAGCAACATAGATTCAGCGTCTTCTGAAATGGATTTGTTCCAACACCAACTGTTTACCCTAAACAGGACTTGTTCCATTCCCAACTGTCATCCTGCCTTATCACATTTTTTGCAACTAAGAGAACTCTATTTCTATAATAAAATAGTTTATATATACAAAAAAATTCTCACCTTTCAACATTCAAAAATAAAACTGCTTGTTGTCCTTTTTACATTCCAATAATAATTCTCTATTTTCATTCCACTAGCGAATTGTATAACTAGGACTTAATATCCATATTTACTAAATCATCCAGTCGAACAATATTATTAGCTGCATTCCAAGATCTTTGTAGTGACATAATCTACTTGCTGACGTGATGTTTATATCAGCCTTATCTCAAAGAAACGAAGCAACTATTTCAAAACACTTTTCATTATTATGTTTTCAATCACTTGTTTTATAGCCTTTATATTTCTTCAGGGTAAAATAACATTTCGGGTCTACTTTCATTTTCTTTTATCATTCAAAAAAGGAAGGAAAATAGAACCATAAACAACACAGTGACAGAAAGATCACCGGCTGTGACAAATGTATACACCACAGCACATCAAAATATAAACACAACTCACACACATTATATACACATGCACACAGATGACACACGGACCGAAACAGACTTTAAGAACACACACGCGTGCGCGAGCTACTGTGGATGAAAGTGACGTGCGTTTGTAAAAGCAACCGCCGCGCGCTTTGAACTACACATGTCACCGAGGAGAGCAGCACCAGCGAAAAACTAAAGTAAACTGAACTGATCAAATCGAGACACCACTAGCACACATCATTAATATAATCAGCACACACACACCAACGATCCGTCCGCGCTGATCGCTGAAGTCAAACTTGGTTCATGGCCGCGTCGCGTCTAGAGCAGCACAAACACAGCAAAGCAAGCCAGGCACTGTAATTGAGTATGGAAGGAGACGAGATATGCTTGCTCTTCTTGCTTGTATGATGCGATTCTTTCTTGTTTTTCTTTTTTCGTTCCGAAGCGTGCTCAGCCGTGACGAGTTCCCCCTTTTCCCCCTTCTGTTAAGACCTGACCGAACCGAATCATGCCTGAAATGACTCTTCCTTTACACTCCTCCGTAGCTGTACGTATCTCACCTCGCCTCAACCTCAGAGCTACAACCCATTCCAACAAACTACCCCATCCTCCAGTACAACCCATTAGAAGCACCTCGTGGAGGAAGCCTCATCGAAACACAGGTGCCTTTCGGGCATCAGGTATCTCTACACACACACACAACCAAAAAGAAAGGCGGACTGGTTTTTCTGGGCGTACGGGGGAGAGAGAAGGAGCGGAGGGGTTTCAAAAAAAGAAGACAACCTAGTTGGAATGTTTTGAAACCCTCCCCCGTCTTCACCTACTCCCCCTCAAATACTTCCCGTCTTCTTTTACCCTTACCTGTTCTTCTTTGTCCATCTTCGTACCTGGGGGCAATGCTATATGCTACTTGGCAGCGACCAACCAAAACACAGAAAGAAAGAATAAGGGACTTGCTATAATAGTTTACCTCAATCATTATCTTTCGACATCAAATATACCAAAACCGGAACACGAGAATTGGTCTTCTTTTCTTCAATAAGAAGAAGCAAAAGGAACATACCGACAAGCAGGATATGTTTGAATTATATATCCTGCGAGTAATGGTCTGTGACGATCCCTCATCACTTACATTATAAAATTTCCTGTTGGTTATTGGTATACCTTCCATTGAGGGTCCATAAGGATCCTGGTCAATTTACGAAAAACGTGTTTAGAGGAAAGAGTAGTGAGGAAATCATTGGAATACACTGTGTTCCATATTATAATAACATTTCGATGGTTCTTCCAAATTGACCGCTAATCCGTTCTTCTTCTTCTTTTTGTTTTTTACACCTCTTTCTAACAGCGAATCCACGTTGTATCAGAACATGGACAATAGAAGCAGGAAATTAGGCATCAGACAACCATATAAAACTTTATATTGGCAGAAAACTGAATTGCTAATCGCACAAAAAGAAACGTGTCCAAAAGTCAATTTTTTTTAAACGAGAAAAAATGTTTCGTAGTTTTCTTGGGAGGAAAAACTTTATAGCATTTGCACTCGACTCTTTTTAAGATAACTACAAACAATAACAAAATTCAACATGTTCGTGAACATGTGTACCACACTACTCTTTCACTGTATCTATTAACAGGCAGCCTAGAATGAAGTTGCTACATCATGTATACGCACGTTTCGCCATCACGTTAGAATAAAGAAAAGGAATACAGGCACTTTCCTTCTTTCTTTGCTACGTTCATTTTTCTTTAACATTTTGAGCATCGCTGCACGATTAAATTGGTATTTTCCAGACGCATATATAGCGAAATCTGTCATCGCTGAAAACACTTTACATTAACGCCCTATTAACGAAATTAAATGTTCGTTGAAATATAGTTAAAATTTCAATCTGTTTTCAACATGTATATGAGAACATGAAAAATGTAGTTAATTTCATTGTATTTGCTTTTAATTATAATGTTTAAGCAATTAAATTAGAAATACACGTGTGAAACGAAATGTATAACATAGTATAAAAGAAAGTTGAAAACACTTAACATTAACGCCCTATTAACGAAATTAAATGTTTGTTGAAATATAGTTTAAAATTCAATCTGGTTTCAACGTGCGCATAAGAACATAAAAATTAGTTTGTGTCATTCAATTAAGTTTCGTTTTTAAGTCTATTTTTTGACATAACATTAGTAAGAAATACATTAAACAGAATCTATACCAAGTTGAAAATAACATATTGAATACACGTTGTATTAATGTCGTATCAACGCAATGACGTCTTTGTTGAAATATGGTTTAAAAATAAACGTATTGTTTTTTCAACTGATAACGGTTAATCAACGAAATGAACCTAAAATCAACGTTGAAAACACGTATGTGTGTTACTGGAGACTCCTAGCCTGTATCGACCTGAGCCATAATTGCCTAAAGGCCATAAATTAAATTCAAATGTAAAATTCCTGGGCTAACTGCCATCAACTTGTCATGTGGTCCTGAAACTAGGGGTCCGCACTTTTGCACTCCTTTATGCACAGTGCTTAAAATTTCTATGTAGAGTTAGAGCTCTATTATACTGTCTAGGTTGCTGATCAGCTTGCTCGCCCGACCTTCCTTGACGAGCAATCTCGACAGTGTAATAACACCTTTATTGTTCCCTCTTTCTTCTCTTTTTAATGAGCAACAATGAGTGTTTTCTACAAACGTTTTGCTATGATATACAATTAAACAACCAGGAATTTGCCATAGATACATTTTTTTATTTACTTTACATGGCAACAGAAGGGGTTGGTTATCACTTTCAGCAACCAATGACAGCTGTGTTGTCGTCTGCTATAGCTACATGATTCAGTGATTCAGGCCGGCTGGCTGTTACGTCGCGGTCGCGGCGACCATAGAATTTTAAAGCTCGCCCTTTAGGGGTTGATTTTACCATGTAGAGTATCAATGTATTGCGAAATTCATGTTTTTCTCCAATTCTTTATTGTATGCTGATATTAATTTACATTCGTTGTAATAAGAATTTAACAGTAGGAAAACATAACGCTAAAAAAGGAAACTTAAAATTAACTTTGACATTAACCTTGGCATAGCTTTAAACTCTGTTGTATAATATATGTATCATTTTCGTAGTAATTGTTAGCGCAAAATTGATGCAGCTTCAGCAGGCTTGATAACTTTCTTGGTCATATAATCAATGTATTTTTCTTCCTCCCTCGTATTACTTGTAAAAAAAAAAAAAAAAAAAAAAAAAATAACGACTACGCATATCAAAGATGCAAGTCAGACATCCATTCGAGGTAAGTGAACCAGTCAACTTTGATCGATGTGTGTAACCCTGTAGAGGAGGGAGGGAAAAGAAATTAGGCCATTATGTCAGTGTCAGTCATCAATTATTTGAAGCGCGGCCCAGATTTTGGATGTCATGTGATTACTTTCGCGGAGTTCCGTGGTGGCGGAAAGGAAAAGGGGTTTCAATCCACAACTGTGGAATTTTGTAGAGAAAAATAGACATTGTTGTCGTTTTCTTTGGAGTAATTTGAGCGTTCATACTGGTATGGATTTTTCGTCCCTATGCCATTAGACTACTTGAAGCGAGTGAAAAGTTCAAGGCTGGAAACGGGATAAAGTAGGGAGACTCGATCTCTCCAAAACTATTTTCAGCGGTTCTGGAGGAAATGTCAAAAACATTTATGCCGGGATAAAGTTGGAATAAAAATACATAGCGAGTAACTTAATCAACTTTATTTCGCTGATGAATTCTCTTTGATTCAAGGGCAGAAGAACTACAAACCAGAACGAGAAATGAATAATAAGAGACAAGAGTATGAAAATACAATTTAGTTTAATACTGTACTTAGTTTTAAGGTGTATAATCAGTGTGTATCTGTGATGTATAGATGTGAAACGAGGACTTTG
>JAGDQP010010946.1:0-54296 GCA_022664845.1 Lepisma saccharinum
CATTGTCGCGTCCGACCGTCATATAAGCACTGTTTCGATTGCCCAAAAGCTAAACATTGCACAAAAAACCGTGTGGAACCATTTGCATAAGGCTGGATACACAAAGAAGCTTGATGTATGGGTGCCACACGAGTTAACGCAAAAAAACCTCATGGACCGAATTTCCATCTGCGAATCGCTGCTGAATCGCAACAAAAGCGACCCATTTCTGAAGCGGTTGGTGACTGGTGATGAAAAGTGGATCACTTACGACAACGTCACGCGAAAACGGTCGTGGTCGAAGCGCGGTGCGCCGGCGCAAACGGTGCCCAAGCCAGGATTGACGGCCAGGAAGGTTTTGCTGTGTGTTTGGTGGGATTGGCAGGGAATTATCTACTATGAGCTGCTACCCAACGGCCAAACCCTTAACTCGGAACTATACTGTCAACAATTGGACCGTCTGAAGGCAGCAATCGCCCAGAAGCGGCCAGCTTTGGCCAATAGGAGAGGCATTGTGGTCCACCAGGACAACGCCAGGCCACACACAACGATAGTGACTCGCCAGAAGCTCCGGGAGCTTGGTTGGGAGGTTCTTATGCATCCACCTTATAGTCCGGACCTGGCACCGAGTGATTACCATCTGTTCCTGTCCATGGCGAACACGTTTGCTGGTGAAAAATTCGCTTCAAGAGAGGCTTGTGAAAATCGACTGTCTCAATTTTTTGCCAATAAGAACAAGGGCTTCTATGAGAGAGGCATCATGATATTACCTTCCAAATGGCAACACGTTGTCGAACAAAACGGCGCATATGTGACTTAAATCGGATCATTCTAACTATGGTAAGTCAAGCCTTCAATGTCATGCAAAAATAACGGATTACTTTTTACTACACCAGATACTTAAATTTGTTTACTTTCTCTACGACCTCATTCTTAATTGTTACGTGTCTATTTTCTTCATTCTCTGTGCTTCGGGTTGTTATTATGAATTTTGTTTTCTCTACGTTCACCTGTCGATCTATCTCATCACAAGCTTCTAGCCTTCTACAAGCCCATCGGTGTTCCTTTGTAGTGCATCGATACTTTCCCCTATTAAATCTACGTCATTGGCGTACATGAACAGCTAGTTCAAGCCATTAGATCTTTTTCGTCGTCCTTTATTTTTGAATTGCATATTCTATGACAAGGCATCACCTGTTTCAATCGGCTACGAATCTCGAAACTATCAGACATATTATTATCTGGACCATATCCCCATGTTCTGTCTATGGAGTTGCTGAGATACATCCGCAGTACCCGAACACGTTTTCTTTTTTCCCCTTTCTATAGAATCATTGATAGAATCATAAACTTTCTTGAAATATATGAACAACTGGTGAACCATTCCATTGAATTCGTATTTCTTCTCTAATATTTGTCTGAAGGCGAAAATTTAGTCCAACGTAGATCTATTTCCTTTAAATCCACATTGGTGATCTCCAACGATTTCATCTACGTATTCGTTTAAGTGTGTTAGCAAGATATTATTCAATACTTTCAACATGTTAGGAGTGACGAAATTCCGTGGCAATTATTACAGTCAGATATATCGCCTTTTCTTTAAACCGGAACTATTATTAAGCTTTTTACCATTCCTTTGGAAACTCCTCCTTTCTAGATATGGAGCTTATAAATTTCTGTGATTTCTTAATTAGTGCCTTTACTTTCGTTTAAATTAATTCGGCTGCGATGTTATCTATTTCTGGTGATTTGAAGTTTTCAATTTTTTTGAAATTTCAACCTCAATCTCGGGTGTTCACGATTCTGCAGTATGGATTTCTAATTCCTCTTTTAAGTCAGAAAGAAAGGAAGTGCCCTGGTGGTACTACCACGTCCTGCTCTGTAAAAGGGTCCTCTAGTGATGAACTTTCAAGAAGGTACCCTTGCGCCGCCAGGGTTTGCTAGGGCTGAAATGCACTATTAGTCGGAAGACTTACCAGAAACGTCAACCCCAAGTAGGTGGGAAAAGACAGATAGCAAGAACAATGAAGGAGTAAATGAAAATATAACTCAGAGTCAAATTAGAGTCAAACTCAGCGACCTAGGTAATACATATGGATGAAATTTCGCGAAAACTGGACTATATTTTAAAGGCTGTCGTTAAGGACTGCTGCCATATTGGATTTGGGAATTGAAAATTTTCACCTTAGAATTAAAAGTTTCTTGGGTTGCCGATATCTTGGATTTCGTGATAAAAATTCGACTCTACCAGTGACGAAAAATTACTTTGTTATTTTTCGAAAATCGTTCCGGTTATACAAGGTTTTAGGGTAGCTGGAAACCTCGAGTTATTTATTCCAGGTGACAAATGAAACAATCATATCCTTCTTTATATAAAACCTGAACAATAGAGTTGTAGTGTGAGTCGCGGAAGAAGGTCTTGCATGCTAGGGAAAGCTAACTCAAAGGAACTCGGGGGTCAAAATATTGTATGAAAACTTTGGGACCAGGATCAATCTTCCTCTTGTCAAATGAGGGAGGAAACAATAGAATGTTTGCCCCAGTTTTGTCCAATAGTATGATTTTGTGCAGAGAAAAACAGCCATACAGTCAGAATTTGAGCTATACTTAAGATAGTTATTAACATACTATAACAAATTCTCATTTTAGCGGAGCCTAAAAAAACTTTTTTTTTAATTTCACTCTGACCGTCTGTCCGATTGTAATCCAAACTACGGTCACAACCAAAGCATGCTTCGTATATGCTACAACCTTCCCTTGTAATTTTGCACTACATGCGTTCAGCATCTGAAGCACGCTATTGTCTCAACCACAATATATAGAGAAAGAGATTGACTTCAGATTTGCGTTTAGGGCCGTTTTGAATCTTGTGACATCACAACATTTCCGTATGGTATTTTTATAGTATTTGCACTTCTGTGAAAGTAGATATCTCTTACTCAATTTTCTCTTCTTGGATTTTCACTCTTTTCCTAACCTTCCGATACCAAAAACTTTCTTCTTTGTATTTTCTTACCATTTGTACTTCATTGCAATAGAAATTGGTATGTTCTAAGTGTTTGTGTTTATGCTAAGGTTGATCTAGAGATTTAGACGGGATCTATAATACATTGGGATTAAGTCACTTTACGTTGTGGATAAGCTATTTTCAGTTGATAACAACACTGATCTTTCAAAGTGAATGAAGCTCTACTAACAGTAATCGGCTTTTGTATTATTTTCTCGAAGAAATCAAGGGATGAACTGTAGAACTTACACTGCGTGGTTCTACGTGCTGCCGAAAGAAAGCTTGGCAGATAACCACAGAATCAATTATCAAAGACTGTCACTACAATTTCGGAAAGCTTTGAGTCTTTACAGCACCTGAAGTCTTCAGACCGTTTCGCCTTGCTATAGTCGTGGGAGAACGTACCAAAAATGTAGTGACCAGGGTCGTTACCCGTGCGGCAGAGACATATTCCCACTTACCACGCTATGCCAGTTATGTTCCACGAGACATATGGAATACGTCTGGATTATCTCAGCAATTTCCTTCCCCATACATGGAATGCACATGCAATATCGTCCGTCTCATGCTATAGTATCGTAATCGCCATTTTGAGATTTTACAGGAGAGCAAAATTAAATAATGGATAGTAGTATTTCTACAACTCAAAATTATTTCTTTGATGATGATGATGGCTGCTGTTTTCGATGGTTCTCTGTGAATATATATATATATATATATAAAGAAATTAGAAAAATGTTACACGTTGTGGAGATTTCGATCTTTGACCTTGGAGATACGACAAAGGTATTATAGATATTGTTGATATCATAGTGAAGATACGACACGAAACCTTAAATTCTTATCTTGATGTTACGTATTTACAAACAATGTGAAAATATGCATCAAAATGGCTCGGTAACAGGTTCGTATTAACACAAGTAAGTCAGTGACGTCGCGTATTAACGTTCACAGGAGCACGTGAACGGCCAACTATTTTAGAATTATTATTATTATTATTATTATTATTATTATTATTATTATTATTATTATTATTATTATTATTTTCGTTTCAGATTGTGTTTCTTATCGAAAGATTTAAAAACATACCACATTTTAAATTGTTACACTGAGACATAGGCATACAGTTCGTTTATCAAGTTGTTATTACTCTCCAATTTGTTTCCAGTTCACATTTCGTTTGTGAACGCGTTGCCCCATATGCGCTTAACTGGCGTTAGGCCTAACTTATAACATTGTGTATATGGGACCTCGGCGTGCACAATCCTAGAGTGAACGAAGATAGCAGAAGAACAGGAGTGAGCACTGTTGCTAGCTCTCCTTGACTTTTCCACCCGTTCTCGTGTTTAAAATGTAATCAAATCTTCTGGCAGAAGCAAGGATAAACGTTCATTACATACCAAAATCGCAAAATACACAATAAATCATTTATGGACAAATATATTAAACGCTTAAATAATATAATGTTGCATCTCTATTTACATAAAATTGTTTGAGTTCCAGTATCAGTAATAAACGAAGAGCTAATGAACAGTATCAAGCAGTTTGCAACATTGCGTAAACAATAAACAACCTTTTTTTTAGTGTGTCGTTCAACCAAAGAGTTATAGATAAGTTTGCTGCCCAGAAAAACAGAAGAATGTACTTCATATACAAATAAAGGCAAGAAGGATATACAGTATTTAATTTCTTATTATTATCATTAATATTTTGTGTATGTATTTACTGTGAAAGACAATTTTCATTTGTATACTTTCGTGGAAAACTGCTCTGAGATACATTCGTCGCTGCACTGTCGAGCTTTTGAACCAGCATACCTCAAAAAGCGAGGTGATTCCTTACCAGTCCAACTACTTATTTTTGTGTGGAGTTCCTTTTCCATTTCTTAACTCAGTATATAGTGTAAATAAGTTCTATTTTCTATTTAGCACATTGAGAAATGGTTTCAAGCGATCGAACGATGTGTTTCTTGTTCTCGTATTTTCTTCCTTGCTCTTTGGAGCAGAGATTCTACCAGGATTTTCAGTTTTGGGGGTTTTAAATAAAAATTGGGGTTGTAACTGGAGTTTTGCACGGTTTCGACTATTTTTTACCGTAACAATTCATGCTTGGGATAAGCTCGACAATTTTTTTGGGGGGGGGTGACAGCCCCGAAAAGGGGGTCTGGCGGAATCACTGGTTGTGAACTACCACCTTTCAAGCCCACGAGACGCCACTGAAGTAAGTTCCTGGAGCCTGTCTGTTTCTAGGACCCCCTTACAAGTTATGGGTCTAGATTCATACCTGGTTTTAAAATACACAGGAATAATAATTTTGTAACCTGGTGTAATATATTTCAATATTTTATATGAACGATCTTTTTACAACTCACTGTCTTATATTACAAACATGTCTCCTACGTTTAATTAAAGCAAAATCTTCGATCAAAATTTGAAATGTCAGTTATTGAATTTGGATTTAGTTTTTAATGCCTTTAGGCAACTTTGGCTCAGGCCGGATGGATGAACATGGGAGAAATGGTGGAATGAAGAAAGTAAGAGGAAACGCAAAGAACCCAAAAAACTGACACATACTGTTCGTTCACCACAAAGCCCACATGACATGAGCAGGGATCGAACCAACAATCCCAAAGCAGAGGTGAGATCTACATTTTTTTAAAATATAATATATTTCTTGCCCTAAGCGAGCTTTAATTCCTTTTGCATTACGTATTCCTTTTTTTACTGAAAATACTTGTGACTACTGATTTATCCAACCTACTTATACATTAAGTTAAAATCACACGCACAAACACCCATGCCGTAGGCGGAATTCGAACCAACGATGAACTAGTGCACTAACCCGTTCGACTACCTCGATCGGCTACCATTGAACCACCGCGGCTCTATGAGTTCTAGAAATATGTCGCGCTTGATGGACATAACTGTCAACGTGTTTAACTTTTCTTGCTTAAGGGTAGAGCGTGCAGCCCTTTTGATCCATTGAAGTTTGGAGCATAATCTTTCACCCTCGCAATTTGTCATTTATGTTTCGTTATTATCGTGCAGCACTGATTGCTTCAACTGTAAAGATTATTTTAGCGTGATTTAACAAACTATATTATTATTATTATTTTAAAGTAGAAAATATATATTTATTGGAAACAATATACAGGGTGATTCAGAACAAAGTACGTTACTTTCGGAAGGTGATTTCTGACATCGAAACAAGTAAAATAATGTACTCCTTCTGATATCCACCGTGTTGCTAGATATACATTTCCGCAAACGAAATTTCCATTCAATGTGTCTTTTTTTATTTATCCTAGATTCATTAGCTTCCCATTGAGAACAATTTATTAGCCTCCCATTGTTAGGCGCCGACTTCGGGCCTCAAGTTGGAAACGCTGTATTTCCAAAACGAAACGGAATTTCAGCCATGTTCATAGGAACTTTTTTTACTTGTTTTGATGTCAGAAACCACCTCCCGAAAGTAACTCTGTTCTGAATCATCCTGTATAGTTTATAACCTGCTAGATACGCTCTGTAAATTACAAGACAGTAATCATATTGATCGTTTATGTTGGAATCCCTTTTTGAATCTCTATGAATTATTATGCGTCACCCTTAAAAGATCAACTGATGATGAATTTACTTATAACTGATCTGAGATTATCTTGTGAGATTTTTTTTTCGTTGTTTTAAACGCCTCTTATTGGACTTCATTATTTGAACACCATTAAAAAAAAGTTTTCTCCAGCCATAGCCGGAGACCTCCACAGGCTGGGGCCCTGGAGCCGAGGCTCCGTTGGCTCCGCCCTTACTCCGGCTCTGCTCAGTAAGTATACTAGGTACTAAGTGATGGTACGAGAGATATCATTGGGGAAGGGTCTTCTACTCATATGAGACATACAATAAAGAAATCAAATAACTAATTATAATTTATAACTACTTATAATTATATAAAAATTATCGCGTGTGATCCTCCACATGTTTTCGACCTACGGCACGAACTGAGGTGCAGTGTCCAACCGCCTTTACCTCTCAAGGTGTTCAAAAATACCAAGGACACTCTGGTACTCAATTTGATAGCAGGCTGAGTGCACCTCAGAGCCCCAGGTATCGGAACACACACACACAAAAGAAGAGCACAGATAGAACTCTTGAATTGAAATGACTCAGAGAAGAAAGTTTTAACTCCCTGACTTGAATTTGTTAGAGCAACATTCCAATTTCGTACAAAAAAAGTAGTAGAGACGTACGATGGTAGTGCTGTCATCTACATTTAGAGAGAGCTGCTTTACACTAACCTTACAGTAACTTATTCCTCCAAGGACGCAATACAAAATCACAGTTGCTGGAGTTCCAATGACATTGGGAGTTATGTAAGAAGTTCATTATTACGTAACCTCCCTTGATTTTTTCACAGTACTTATTGAGTATCTACAGGGTGACCAGAAAGTCCCTTTACACTTGAACTAAATGCATGTAACAGTGTAAGGTGGTAAGATATTTAAGATTTGAACCTCCCATCCTGATCTTTGAATTGGCAACAGTGCTCCTCACGTGAATTGCAACGTGATTGCCGCGTAACTGCCACGTGACTGCCCGGGGAGGAGAGTCTGTGCGTTGACCAGTTCATTGTCTCGCCTTTCTGTGTTTGGTGGAGAACAATAGCAGATACCAGCGACTTCACTTTGTAGGAGCGCTTAGTGACAAGTGTGTGGGTCCATGAACGGAAGCACAACAACGAAAATATGACACGGGTGATGGATAGGTTTCGTGAACGGTTCGGTAAGGAGCCACCAACTCGTCAGACTTTGATCACGTGGGAGAAGAAAGCTTTTCGCCCGGGAAGTGTTTTGGAAGTCCCTCGCTCTGGTCATCCATCAAGTCATCAACCCGAAGGGAAACATGTGCTAAAGTTAGTGCGTCAGTGATGCGTTCATCCTGCAAATCGACCAGAAAGCGTGCTGCAGACTTGTAATTAAAAGGAGCACAATGCAACTCCACATGAAAATGGACTTAGGCCTGCAAACATTTCGGCCAATGGCCATCAATGAACTAATGGACGATGACTTAAACCGCATGCAGAGAGCATGCAGGATCATGTTGGAGGCCTTCCCCACGGAAGTGCATTCTTTTCTCTGATGAATGTGTTATTTATCGGAGTTCGCGGGATAGGAACATCTTCATATGGGCAAAGGAAAACCCATATTTTTACCAAGAAATTAACAACAATCCTTTGCACGTCATGCTTTGGGCGGGGATGACTGAAGAACACATCTTTGGTCCCTACTTCTTTGACGGTTCCGTGACCCAGATTACTTATCTGGAGATGTTGAATGACTGGCTTCTTCCACAGCTGCAGAACTTGAGCATCAACGACATGGTTGTTTACCAACACGATGGGGCTCCCACCCACTTTGCACTTGCTGTTCGTGAACGCCTGAATGAACTGTTCCCTGGCCAGTGGATAGAACGTGGGTCCCCAAATTCACCAGCCCTTTATCCTTGACCGCCTCGAAGTCCGGACCTTACGACACCAGACAATGCCCTGTGGAGGATCATCAAATCATACGTCAGGAAGAAGCGGTACGTGGACAATGATGCAATGAAGTGTGCTTGAAGACTTCGAGCATGTGATACCGTATCTGCTAAAGCGGATGAGTAGGAGGACATAGAGGCGTATCAAGCTGTGCAGGGATAATGGTGGTGCACATACAGACGTTTTGGAAAATAACTATAAATGTTATTAAAGTTACAATGAAATAATTGCACGTGCAAAGGGACATTCTGGCCATCCTGTAGAATCTTTAATCCCAAGTTTGACAATACCAATAACTCAATTTTGACCACAACTATGACAAAATAGCATGAGAAATGCGAATATTAGAATCTTTATTATCTACGAAAAATGTGGTTGCTCTAAATAATATGTCCTAGTGGTTTAGTTTAGCTATGAGCATTTTGAGCAAGTTATGGCATTTCAGGAACTAACTCCAATCACTAAGTATCTCTTCCAATCTTTGTTTGTCATCAACCATCATAAACCTCTACTGCATATCAGTAGGGTTTAACCATTTACTAAACAATACACTGTAAAACATTTTCCGGAACATTACTAGTAAAAGCTAGGGAACCATTGAATTTCAAGTAACTTGATTAATAAAAACTAGACATCGTTCAGTTTTCAGGGATACTGAGAGCACAAGAGAAAAAAAGAAAGAGAAGCCTGAAGCGGGATTTGAACACAGGTTGTTCAGTTAGAAGTCTTACTGGCTTGACTATACTGCCAGTCATAAGAGAACACCAGATCAAAAAAGTAGAAATACCACCACACCAGATCAAGTGTCAGAACTCAGAAGTGCGTTGTCTGAATCCCGACGACATAAACTAAGCTACTCTCACGTCTTACGTCACATTTAAATCACTTTCTATTTCTCAATTAGGAATCGGAATTTCAATTCACTGAGAATATTTCCCATTTCTGTTAAACACTTGATCAGAATTGCATGCACCGATACGATAAGAAGCTGTTTTCTCATTCTGCGTATGTGTACAAACAACTGAAAACAGCAAATATTAACCTCAGCATACGAAACGTCTCTCGGTTTTTCCTATATTTCAATGAAACAACATGAAATACTAAAAATTTTGAGTAACGTTACTGGAAACTCCTAGCGACATCTACAAAAAAAATGTAGCTTCTAAAAGAGCTATGTTCAACTTCCATACAACTATTTGGAGATTTATCATTCAGAACTTTAAACCATTCATTTAAAGACAATTACACAATGGCATCTACCCGAGATTGTTGTCACCTCATAATAAATCTTTTTCCAATAAACACAACTGCAAGGCCTCTGTAGAGTATAATCTGCAATTCGCATTTTACCGAAGTAGAAGCATTTTAAATTAATGTTCAGTTACCACGTTCATTTCCTGTGTCAGTTGTTTCCCATACTATAAACTGAAAAATTGTTCCGCCTACATTATTCCATGAACGGGGAAAATAAAGAACACCGATCTTTATTATCTAAGTTACAAGAAAATAAGTAAATGAGTGATTGTCATCTTGTCTAACTTTAATTATAATCAATCAACATACGTTAAATGTAAACATAGGAGCGAGGGAATTGTCCGCCACAGTTTGTAAATGGTGTTGCTATGCACCCAATCGAGCCGTACTGTTGGGCGCCAAATATGTAACAGGTTGTGCTATGCAGTTAAATGATTAAATCAACCAGACGCCACTTTATTTCTAGACACTCTGTAGAAATGGAAGCTGCTATTTCCAATGGAGATGTCTCAGAGCCTCTGTAGGAAATTGATCGGCGAATATCCAAAATTTATTGTTAGTTGCTTAGATCTGAACCAAAGTCTTATGCTTGGTTCATATAGTCTTAACTTAATAGCTAAGCTTAATGGTTCTTTCTTTTGAAAGAAAGACAAACTAAAGTAGGTAAAGACAAACTAAAGTAGGTAAAATTAATAGACAAGACCCCGATCAGCAAGGGTACTAACCTATCTCTTAAGATCTGTAGCTCAGCTGAAGTTTTACATGTCATACACGTATTTATATAGATTCGTACAATAACTTTTCACATATGAGATTATACTTTCGGACCTAGTCCTGTTAGTAGTACACCAATTAGAACGCAAATACATTCATTACCAAGCAAACACAACATGGCTTACAATTTACATAGAAATTCTGTATCCATCCGTGGACATACCATCCTTAAAACAGTATCGTCCGAGACTGAGTTGTAACGAAGTGTGCGTATAAAATACGAGGTTTTTGTGAGCAAATTACATATTGTTGCACATAAATGTTAATGACTCAAGAATTATAAAATATATCAATTCAAATTTGGAGAGTATATAATACAAACATGTAAGTATATATACATATAATTTCAGATACGTACAATATTTACATCACATATACGAGGGTATATCAATTATTATTATGTTTATGTTCTTGGCCATTGAACATAAATATAAGTCGTTACAGATGCCCCTCCGCAAAAATATTTTTTTATGAAATTGCAAGAATGAATAAATAATTTATAACATCTGAATAATAACAAGATACATAAAGCTTCAGTAGGGGCTCCATAGTCTAGCGGTTAGAATGTTGGACTCATGTCCGCGTGGTCCCGGGTTCAATCCCCGGATGGAGTCCCACTTTTCGGCGTCCACCCAGCGTCGTGAGGCAAACTAGAGAGTCACGTGAAAAAAGGCGTGACGGCCACACTTTGTCTAGAAAGCCCCTGATACGCCTGTTCGTGGTAAGGTGCGCGCAGTGCTGACCACACAGCTGCTACTCAGGTGGTCGCAGTTCCACCAACCGCGGACAGATGGCGTTGAAGCAGGCTCAGGGCCTATCGGCCTGTCATACCAGTGGTTATTATTTATTACATAATTCTTCACTAGATCAATATTGTTCATATTATTCGTTGCTAACTTCCTTTCTTCAATTTCATATCACTTGTATAATATCACTTATATAATAATAATAATAATAATTCACAGCCATATTCAATCCACTACTGGATGAGGCCTCTCTCAGAGGGAGGTCTACTGCTCCCGCGCTGACCAGACGTGTTAGGAGAGGAGAGCCGAAGCTCTCAACTGTGATCGCCACTGTCTTTTATTTACAGCAGCTCCAAATTGCATTACAATACTGGGTGGGCACTGTTTCAGACCCTCTTGCTTTGAAAAAAAATCCCTTGTCAGAGCCGAGAATCGAACCCAGGACCCCACGATCAGCAGTCAGCGATGGTAACTACTAGACCAGCAGTGCGGTCATCACTTATATATATATACATATATCCACTAGGATCACCTAAGGTGATCTCATTTCTTACCGGTTATTACACCATCACTGGTAGGAAATGGGCAAACACACTGTAAACATAACTGGGAAACCATTGAACACCATAAAATATGCATATCACTTTAATCGCCTTGGGTGCTTATATATTTTACTTGGGAGTAATAATTACCCCCTTCACTGGTAAAATACAAACACAACACAGTTGGAAATACCAAAACACTAGGGTACGTCGGGGATCTTCAGATGATCTTCTGAAGGAATAAGTTCTCCATTCTCACCTGATATTTTCTGGTAGATTAGTTGTTTTCTTCTTAACACATTTCCTTTTATTGGCTATGGATTCTGCATATATATCCTTACATTTTTCACAGTCATTGCTGCTACAAACAATAGATGAATTTAATTCGCAATACTTGAGTTGTTTGGATTTTCCTTCCTGATCCATGGATGAAATTGTATCAGGATGACAAAGGCAGTGTTCGATTTGTTATAAATTTCGAAGGTGGGGGGGACCTAAAACTAGTGGTTGCTGGTAAGTTTCAACATACTACCTGTTTGGGTAGAAATACAAAGATTTTATCCCTGGTTGGGACGATATTTGGAATCAACAACCGAGGATGAAATACTCACGCACCAGGGGAAATCACTGACATCCCTCCGGCAAATCGAACACTGGACAAATGTTTAATATCTTTTCTGAGATAATATATTTTCTTTCCTCCAAAATAGAACTAACATGAATCACTGTCACTTGATATAGTTCAGAGAATAACTTTGTTCCTTTTATTGGATAAATTAACAAGCTTACCTCCTTTCCTTTTTAATTTCTTGGGTTTAATTTTAACATTATTTGTTGTTATTGTAACTTGATATTTGATTAGTTCTGTAAATACAGAGGTTGAATAATAGATCTACGGGAAATTTCTTTGATTCCATCCTTGAGTATTACTTGATTACTCCTGAAGTTGATTGTTATGGATTCGAATTCGATTAAGAAATAATTTCCCAATATGATCTCAAATTGGCTTTAGGTAATTACTAACATATCAAGGTTTACAGTGCAATCGTCAGTAACCTCAGCACTGGTGTTGATCTTCCCACGGATTTTTTATTTCTTCTGTCACAGATTTTAGACGGTAATTTCCGGAATTAATTACATCAAGTTTCGCTGAAAGGTATTTTCTTCTAATTTCTTCGAAGAAAGATTTTCTCTTGTCACACAAAACTGTTACAGGGATATCTCTAATCTCTACTTGAATGAGGGTCACCTTACGTCCTTTCTCTGCTATGCTAGCACATTCGACCACTGTATTAACAGAGTATTCACAACGTTCTTATGGCATAGTTTCCGGAATATTATCATCGTTATCATTTACCTCTGGATTTTCAGCTGTCGACGGAACACTAACCTCATCTTTTTTATCAAATATGATACGTCGTCTCCAATTCTCAGGTAATTCACGGGGTATAATATTGCTATTTCCATTAGATGATCTATTTCCAACACACACATTTACATGTCCTTGGCCTTGTAATTTTCTTTCACCTTGTTTGATGAATCTATTATCGCTGTGTCTCGTAAATCTTCGATCATTTGTTAATCCTTTTGCTACTTCTGGTAGGGTCTATTTTGTGATGAATTACTATTATTACGATCTCTAGACTGATTATTCGTTCCACCTTGTTCGAATACCATCTTGTCTGGCCAAGAATTCTAGTAACTTCTCAGTATTGTTGTAGTTAGTAGTATTCTTCTTTGTTCAAACGATAGAATATCCATTGCTTCTCGAAATAATTCTTGGTCAGTGATAGCTGGATCAATCCGAGCGAGTTTAAAGATGAACTGAGCTATCCTGCTCCATACTGTTAAGATTGGACCATTTAATTCTATGGCATCTTAACGCTCTCTTTTTGAAATCAATGGAGTCTTGACTGGCGTATTTCCTCAAAAATCTCTCGCAGAAATCTCGATACTGAGGAATGGGAATGTATACTTTGTCCTTTATCAGGTGAAACCAGCCTTCTGCGCTGCTTACCATCGCTTTACTAAGGATATACATACGATCTTCTTCGTCAATACCCATGGTTTTGAAATAGTACGTAAGTTCTTTTAGATACTTGGTCGGACTCTCATGGTTAGCATTATCTTTCCACTCCGGTACTTGGATTATATTCTTAATACTGACTTCACGCACTGTCCTGCTGTTTCAGTAGGCATCACGTTTTGTACGAAATATGGTCTCGATTCTTCTCGTGGAAAAGAAATTACACTACTGGTATCTAATTCTGCCTGAGGATTTGTATGATAGACTCTTCTCGGGTACCTCCTCTGGTCGTCTATTTCTTCATCCATTGTACTGCGAACTATTGATGGCTTTTGAATCTCACAGTCGATGACTCGCTTGCAATACTTTTCAAGATCTTGTTTTATTTCTTCAGGTTGGATCTTCTCAATCATGTCCTTAATCTTATCCTGAGCTTTCTGGATAGCTCGAATACATTGTTCCTGCCCTCTCATAGCCTCAAAGTTCATTTTAAGATTATTAACCTCAATGCTTGAAAATCAGTTGTTTGCTGTATCAATATGCATATCCAGCCTAGGTGTGTTCGGAAGTCCAAAGTCAATTCCAAAATTCGATATTACTTGGATTCCGGAATTCTTACTTTCAGGAATTCCAACTTTCGGAAGTTCCGACATTTCGGAATTCTCAGAGCCGTGGTGGCTCAATGGTAAAATGCTCACCTCTGGCGCTTGGGGTCGTCGGTTCGATTCCTGCTCGTGCCATGTGGGTTTCGTGGTGGACAAATACCGTGTGCATGGTTTTTCTCTGTGCTCTCCGGTTTCCTCGTACTTTCTCCATTCCATCAATCATCCATCCGGCCTTAGCCAAATTTCCCTAAAGAAGCCTTTAGGCTAAATGTCTTACAAATTAAATTTAAATTCGTAATTTGGAATTCCCACTTTCTGAAATTCCGGAATTCTGCAAGTCCGATTTTCCGAAATTCCGGAATTCTGCAATTCCGATTTTCCAGAATTCCGACTTTCCGAAATCGTAAATATTGGCATTCCGATTTCAAAATTCTGATGTTCATTCCGGAATGTTCCGCAATTCCGAACACCCCTAATCCAGCCATTCATTTAGTTGAGTAAAGTTCGATTTGCATTCTTGACTATATTCCTTCATCTGGTCTTGAAAAGAATCGAATCTCCGACTTTGACTAGTCATATCATTCTTCAGATCGTCAAATTTCTTATCGATTTTCTCATTCAACTTTCCGAAGTGCTCCATCATTTGCTGTAGCTATAAATTAATACCAGTTCCTTCCTCTTTACTGCCTGATTTTACGTCAGTCACAGTCACTTCCTGTTCCGACTGCTCGATTAGTTTTGTTATTTCAGTTCTTTTACTTTCTTCTCCGACGGGTCGTTCTTATAGGGCCATTCTCACTGCCCGCCACTGTTCCAGGTGCAACCTGGGGATTCGTAGTATCAAATTCCTCGCCTTCCATCATACAAATCGAGCCGTAGTGTTCGGCGCCAAATATGTAGCGGGTGGTGTTATGCAGTTAAATGATTAAATCAAACAGATGCCACTTTATTTGTAGACACTCTGTACAAATGGAAGCTGCTATTTCCAATGGAGATGTCTCAGAGCCTCTGTGGGAAACTACTCGGTGAATATCCAAGATTTAATGTTATTTGCTCAGATTTGAACCAAATCCTTATGCTTGGTTCACAGAGTCTTAACTTAATAATTAAGCTTAATGGTTCTTTCTTCTGAATGAAAGTAGGTTTTTTTTTTATTAATAGACAAGACCCCGATCAGTAAGGGTACTAACCTATCTCTTAAGATCTGTAGATCAACTGAAGTTTTACATGTCATACACGCATTTAAATAGATTCGTACAATAACTTTTCACATATGAGATTACACTTTCGGACCTAGTCCGCTTAGTAGTAAACCAATTAGAACGCAAATACATACATTACCAAGGAAACATAACAGGCATAATTTACATAGAAATTTCGTATCCATCCACGGACATACTGTCCTTAAAACCGTCTCGTCCGAGACTGAGTTGTAACGAAGTGTGCATATAAAATGCATGGGTTTTGTGGGCAAATTACATATTGTTTCACATAGATGTTAATAACTCAAGAATTATCAAATATATCAACTTAAAATTTGGAGAGTATGTAATACAAACATATAAGTACACATAATTACAGGTACGTACAATATTAACATCACATCTACGAGGGTATATGAATTATTATTATTATTATCATGTTCTTGTCCATTGAACATGAACATACATAAGCCGTTACAAGTTGTATGTTACTATATTGCAGCCGCTATCTTTAAATAAGTCTGTTTAATTTTATTGCGATTTTGGACTCTGCTTATCAACGTTGCTGCCCTTAGTCACTGGGACAAAAATCATGTTCATATTTATGTCCCAAGTTGTACTTAAAAGAAGAAACAAATTACTTTTCTGGGAAGACGGCGACCCAAGCGCGGTCACAAATTTCGCCATATTGCAAATATTCTCTGATACAACCCAAACAGCACAGAATATCAGTCCAATACTGGACCAACCATGATCGATATTGGGCGATATTTGCCCAGCATTGGGCCGATGTTGGACGGATATTCTGTGCTGCTAGTGAATGTCCTATAAGCGACATCCTCATTCCAAAACCCCAACGTTTACTAGTTGGGTTTATGTTAGGCGTAACAGGAGGCCATGGTTAGACAAGTACAAAAGATTGATGCGGGAAATTAGTTATCACCATGTTGAACTTAAAGCTGTACTTATCAACCACACCATCCATTTACGCATGTCAAAGCTCCTAGGTGATATGCTCAGATCCACTGTAATATTTTGCATAGAATATTCGTAAAAAAATATTTTACCATCGAAAAGGTACTACTTTTAAAGAAACTTAGCGTAAGACCACGTCTAAAGGGCACACTATATCTTACATATTAGGCACTCATCATAAGTCTAATCTTGGCTGTAAGTATTAATATCAAATGTCGGGTTATGTCCCGAATTTTCCATCTTGCCATATTTGTCCAGACAGCTTGATACCACTCAGCATATTACCAGAACGAAACATACAAGCGAGCGTAATACCATTTTGAAATAAATGTGAATATTCCATTATTCACATTTAATTTTTCTTACACAAGAAATATTTTCATGGCCCCATTAGCATCATTACCAACCACTAAAACAGTAAAATTGACACATTTTATATAGTTTTACGTTACGATTTTCTTCTGTCCATTATTATTTTATAGTCAAACTGTGACTAAATATAACCAAATATATTGAAAGAAGCAGCTAAAATAGTATTCTGGATCAAGTGAATGTACTGTAATACTTAGAGACACAAAATAAGAAATCTAAGCTAATACGAAACAAGAACCATAACATAGATATTTCAGAACATGATTGAAACTACCAATGGTTGGTACGTTGTATTCGACAAAGATAACCAAGTAATTATAATCAAAAGATCGGATTACAGTATTAAGATAAACAAAAAATTAACAAAAGTATGTACTGTACTCTAAGCAAATGCAGTAAAGCAAATATTCGTTAAAGGAATAATACAAATTTCTTCCACAAGAAAACGAGAACATTGTATCACAGTTTACTCTTTAAATACTACGTTATCTTATACATAAGGATTATCTAAAACACATGAGAAGGGTATTCCAGTGCGACCAATTACAGCAAGATTTTAGCACACATAATACATGCTAACCAAATGGTTGAAGACATCAATCCACGATAACGAATATGATAGCTTTCAACATATGATTAGAAACAGCTATAATTTACGCTCTAGATAAGAAAATATCACCATAGACTAGGAACCAAAACTAGCTTCATTTGACGTACTTGACATGTATCCTTCCATTTGCCATGATCTGATTATAAACTGTGGAACTAAGAAATTGAGATATCACAACGAAACCGATCACCCACTACTAAAAATATAAAATTACATTATAAGTGCGTAAATTATATGGAAATCTAGTACACTTATGCCCTTCTGTCTTGAGCGAGACGAAATAATTATAAAATTATGTAACATATTTATAACAATTTGCATTACTACAAACTATTTGGAGTTCGAAAATGGATTTTCCAACAAAGTATCGCTCGAGCTATGGAACCCCCTTTCTGCATTTTGATAGCTCAGTTGGAATTAACATCCTGACATGTTCACAACATAAAGATATTCATTATTTTAGAGAAAATTTATCACTGTACTATGATGTATTACTATACAAAGATCATGCTGTTGTAGAAATATTTAACGAGTTCTTCCACACTAATATTGCATTTACCCTTGGACGTGAACATAAAGAAGAAAAATAATTTTACATGTGAAATTAGAGAGGTTGATAAAGAAGAACCTCTGTGTACAGAGAATGGCATAAATCGTCAACAAATAACGGAATACAGATAGCTTACATATGGAAAACTATATACCAGAAGAGATATTAACCACAAGGCAAATCTAATTATTGAACCAAGGTAAACGGAATGGATACAATGAAGAAATTATAAAACAATGTTAGAAAACTTTATAAAACAATTGTAAACCTATAAAAACATTCGATACCTCTCAGAATCGGTAAATAAATGAAAGGAAGGAAGTATGGGTAGTAACAATACATCAAAATAAGCAGAAGATTGAGAAAAACTTTTGAGATAACGGACATTAAACATATAGGTTGAAAACCAACATCAGGATTTACAAAGTAGCTGGCAAAAACACATCATTCCATGAAGCATATAGATAAATACATAAATATAAGTTCGAAATAAACAGCAGTATTAACTATGCTTATCATATAATAAGGAACAAGATTAAACTGAACCAGGACCTAGGTAATATTTCTAAACAATTATCATAATTAATTCTAAAACTAAAAATCAGTAAGGAATAAAATGAGGTGAAAAGGCGTTAAAAACTAGACATAGTCATGCGCAGAAGAAAATAGTAAGTTAGAAGAGTGTACAAAATGTGTAATCCTTACTGCTTTAGTGGTTGATAATGATGTGAATGTAGGTAACGAAACGTTCCATATTATAAGTACTAAATAAATCAGAATAATGGAATGTAATAAATGTTACACAAGTATTCTAATGTACCCTTTTACAATAACCATGTTGGAATGTTCAAGTTCCATCGATGAATAAAGTTCAAATTTATAAGTTGAATACAATGTATTTTAAGAAAATGTGAAATTCGTCTGAAGTCGAAGATCTTTGACACGCCTGAGTACGATATTTGATCTCGGTTTTTACTTTAAAGAACTACGGTATGTTACACTTGCAAATTCATTGTCTTAAAGAGGAGTGTAGGGAGTTTCGTATGTATGTGTAAGACCACACAGGTTCCGGTTAAGATTTCTGCTGAGACTACAAAAGTCTCAGCAGAAATGGTGTATGGATAATTTTTGTTATATACTCTAGTAAAGGACATTTATTAGACGATGGATAAAGTTTTGTCACAAATCTTGAAATGATGACATGTTCTTTATGGAAATTCAAGAATCACTTTAGCAGGGAAAATTAATATAAAGCCTCTGTTCGTCAGTAAAACTGTAAAAAATTTACCAACAACACCTGACTTTCGCTAATAAGTAATAACTCTCAATCACACTTTTCTTCTTCATGTTTTCTTCATATTTTTGCTTTTTAATTATTGCCATAAAGCACTCACGTTCGTGTTCATGTTCTGAGTCAATCGCCATGCAAAGAAAAATGCCTTGCACTTGACCAAGGTTCATTGCTCAGTGAAATGTGAAACTTCTCTTTACCAATGCTCGAGTGCGCACAGCGAAAAGAAAGTTCTTACTATATTGTCTTCATCACATTTCTCTACCTTTTTGTTACTCTTGAAAATTTTTCTTATTGTTGAAAGCGTGATGTTCAAAGCGTGCTTTATTTCTATTCCATTTTTTTTGTAGAAAAATGAGTATTGTTTTGGTTTGTGTGCACCTTGGTTAACATTTCATGGTATATAGATATGAACTTTTCCAAAGTAACGTCATGTACAATACAATGCAACAATGTCGTATCATTAGTGTGCATGGGGATGATATAAATGTAAATAAACAAAATGAAAGCATTTCGCTAGATTATCATATTTATAATGCGTTTGCTTGCAACTTATAATAACGCATCCCAAAAAATTAGATTGTAAAATATAAATAAATGTCAAGACTCATTCATCACTTTTACTTTATACTGTAAATGAAACACACATCTGTACGTGTGTATTATGTTCTGATTTAAGTTTAGTAGATATATACCTTGCACTTTCTCAAAATTGCTTTAAGTTTTAGAATTTACGGAAAGAAAACAACAGATACTATTAAAATATGCAATATCAGTAAGAGAATTAATACCTACAAGATAACTTGTCTATTTTTTTTAAAAAAAATGTACAAAACCAATGAAATGGGAAATCACCTTCAAGACAAAATGATTTTATAAAGTTATCAGTACTGAGTTAGTTATACTATTCTTGATTTGAGAATATCTCAACTTAGTTCGAATTTACTATAAACAGTGATTGGAAAGAAATAGTTTAAATGTTAACATTTTCAAAGTCAGAATGTTAGAGAAAATCATGTTACAAGTCTTATTTCTTCCATATATAACCAACCATTGCAAAATATAATGATTGTAAATTTTGCCACTGAAGTCTTTAGCAGACACTTTTCAGATTTACCATCAACTTTTGGTAAAAACATTACACATCACATGACAGAGTTCATAATTTTCTACATAGTTCACAATATGTAACGTGATCAAGTTTTCTTTGATCAGATTCATTACATGAATGAAATGTGAAGTTTAATGAAAATAATACAGACTAATTTACATACGTCGTCACCGGAACTCGAACCCAGATTTTCCAGTTTCGGATCGGGTATACTATCCATAACATTACCACAACACGGGCAATTCTATATGTATATAACATGCTCCTCATTCCTTAACACACTCCCAGCTCTTAGCAGTTAGCTAGGTTACGAAGTAAAACCCCTCCACATGTTTGGAGATTTTTGTTGAGGAATTTGTCTGCAAACGCACAGTTCAAAACAAATGAATGTTATTACCAGCTGTATGCTAATAAAGACAATAGAAAGGAATGTTGATTTTACTTGGAAATTTTCTGAAATTGAAATATTTGTATTTTATGTTGTAGAAGATAAATAGTTAGTTTGGTTTACTAAGTGTTCTACATAATAGGAAATTTACATACTTGTAGGGGGTTGGTACTATATAGTAAGCGTTGTAAACTAATAGATTACATTCATCTGTGAATTATTGATTCATAGACTTGGAATATTGCTTTATATAAGAACCTGTTGACGATAGAAGTAAAGGGTCGCGACTGAAGTTAATTACATAGCAAGAAAATCATGGCTATTTATTTATTAAATGTAAAGACTAACCTAACGTACTTATTAAGTCAATTCGGTTAGGAGGCTTTCTGTAGATACAAGTAGATATTTCTTAGAGATTTAACATTGACGCTGTAAGGGAACAAAGAACAATGAGACAAAAATATGTTTTGACAGCTTTAAAGCTGAAAAAGATTAGTACAAGCATGCATTGAAAGATATGATAATTTATGTCGACCAAACAATGTTACTCAGAACACAAAAGGTTGTACGTTACTATCACTAACTGAGCAGGAAATCTACGTAGCCAGGAAAACATAGTACGACGTCTGAAAATTGTATCGTCGTATCTCCCTAGGAATTAGACAAGAATACAATTCTGAGGTGTCGAGTACTCGATAAATACGTAAATTTCACCAATCGCAGGCTGCGTTACAATCGATTACTGATTATGTTGTTGCATTTAAACTACATGCTGCCGTCTGCGATTATCGCGATACTCTACTCGTAACGTGATGCTAAGAGATCACTAGAAATGCCCACTAGGTATTGTTACAGAACAATCGACAGGTATTGAAAATACTCAACCAAAGGAGAGCGGAAAGGAAGAAGGTGAAAAATCGATTGAACAGAGATTGTCAAAGGATATGTCGCCTGAAAAAGTTGATGTCGAATGTCAGCGGAGCAAACGAGCACAGTAAAGGAAGCGAAGCTGTAGATTGATCAGTTTGGATGAACGTAAAGAGAAAAAAGAAAAATACGAGGATTGCTGATTTTTTTTTCTCGGAAACCATTCAAAATGTATGAAAATGACTCACAGTATAGATGTTTTCAACTTTAACGTAACATTTTAAGATAAATACTTGCCGAAATGATCTTACAGACTAAAGGATGCCTGTTTTCAGAAAACTAAAGAAAGGGCAGAGTGTAGGGATAGTTTATTATTTATTTATTTAGGGTTTTAGGCACCTATGACTCATGCCAGGATAGAGTAGGGAAAAGGATGCAGGAAGAAGTCTGCTGAAGGTACCGTCCCAACATTTTCTCGGTGTAACTGAGGGAAAGCTCTGGAAAAACCTCAGTCAAGATGGTCGGCCATTGGAATCGTACCAAGAACCACCAGAATGCAAAGCGAACTGAGTTACGACCGCTTAGTTGCAGTGATGGAGAATTAAGATGAAGCCTATAAGCGATATTGTAATTCCTGTCTTATAAAGTTCTTCACTTCGGACATTAATTTATTCAGTTGAATATTTCTGGAGCTGAAACATTCGAGTTTTGTGTTATAGAGAAAATATTGTAGTTTGTGGTTGAGTTACTATGTCTATTGTAATAAGTATTGCAATGTAGTATATACTATTTGGATCTATGGCTACGGTGTAGTAAGCATTGTAAAGTAATAGACTGCGTGATTCACGTTTTTCAAATATTGTTTTCTGTAGAAGAACCTGTTGACGATATAAGTGAAAAGATCACGACCTTCGTTATGGCTCAGAGAAGATGGATGATGATGGGAAAATTGGTGGAATGAAGAAAGGAAACGGGAGCACCCAGAATCGACGTTGATCACTATGATTCTGAACCCCAATATTATAAGTGCCTCATCTGTTTCACAATTCACATTGCCACAACTCACCATACGATGGTGTTGCGTCTCCTCTAGGATAGTGGTTGAGATGCAGCTGAAATATAGTTTCATTACTGCTTCAAAGAAATCTAATACAGTTGGATGAAAGCTAAAAAGATCCTTATGCTAAAAAGATGTGAGTAGATTTAAACTAAAAGTACCTTTACACCACTAACAGTATTAGATGATAGTTGGGTGAAAAACAGTATCTCCCTGAGACTTATTATAACTCTACCGTTACATGTGTTTCAATTACATTTATACTCAGCCCTTACATTTCGTTATACGTAACGAATTATTGTTTGCTAATATTAATTAATAAGTCATTTACAATACTTGTCGTTCATACAGTTTAAAATCGTATTATTTGCCAAGTGACATTCTCTTATGGTCGTATCATCCTTTTAGTGAAAGGACTGTAGTACATTTTAGGAACGGAAGATATACTTTTTTGAATGTTAAATAGTTGTTTTTTTCAGCTCCGAACGAAAGTCCACGTTTGACCTGATTGTCCAATTTTCGATTTTGAAGGGAGGTGTTTTTTTCTTTCAGAAATTGATAAAGAACGGTTAAAACACAAAAAAACTCCGTGAAGTAAAAATTCCGCGTATCATCTTGCTTCCCAAGAGCGTTTTTTTACTTCCCGATGTTCTTTGCTGTTACACAGGAGGAACTCACTGCATTACGTTCAGGAATGACACCAATACTTTTTTTGTTTTCACCATTATTTTTTTGTTTGTGGTGATTTGTGGCAATCATGCAGATACAAAAGAATGAACTAAACTTCACTTATTAATGTTTGTAGCAGATTCTATATTCGATCTGTGCCACTTTCTGAATGCATACGATTGATTATTTTTTTTCTAAGATAGAGGTTTACGTTTTGAAAACACAAAAAGGACTACAAAAATTTAGATTTCTGTCTTTGACAGAGATTATTCGTTTCTTGTTGCAGTTAATTCTCCTACGATGAGTGAACGTCAACTGAAATGTTATATATGATGAAAAAAAAGAGAAAGTGAATGAAGCCTTTGTAAACTTAAACAATGTCTTGTAGATTGTTCATTCTGAGACACAATATTGACAGCTTCGGATTAAGAAATGAAATTAAAATATTCTAACGGAGACTAAAGACTTAATCATTAAATTGATCTGATCTTTTAAGATGAGAGTACTCAAAATAAATATCAGCTTGTTAGATGATGTGTTTTGAGGAGAGAAACATGAAATTTGTTGATCATACCGCTTCTTCGGTGACACTTTTTAAAATCTACTTATGCATTATGCAATATTGCTATGTAATATCGTGTTGTTCATGCTTGTTTCTCTTCCTTGATTGTTTGATGTATATTTTTTTTAAGTTTATGTTAACCTAGACAGATATTTACGTTATAGTTTATTGTGTATGACCATCACAATCCTCAAGGAACTACATCCCTTAGCGAACACCTTTCCGAGAAAGGAAATGGAGGAAAATACCACATCGCTATTCGTCGGGTGAAACTAGGGGTGTGGTTCTGGCAGTAAGAGATAATTGCGTACTGAGACAATCTTAGTGGACCAATTTCTGTATAAACAGTATATGTGCGTGTTTCGAAAGTTGTATAAAGGCTATCGGAATCGAAATATTTTCATTTTGTACTCTTACGTCTCATATTATGTAATGGCAGAGAATAATATAAACTCAACATTTAACATGTGAATAGTGAATCTCCGAAAGCCAACATTAAAAATAAAATGAGAGAATCTTTCAATGTTAGAATCATTCCAATGATAAATAATTACCTACTTTAGAGCAAGTCACGATCTTTCCGATTAATATGAACTAACAATTACTTTCCAGACATTGCTTTATATAACTACAATTAATTTGAATAATTTCGCTCAAACAAAATATTTTGGAAACATTTTGAAACAGAAATAAATTCACTGATAATACATTTTATTTTCGATTGTTATTTGTTGTGGATCCAAATTTCAAATACTGATACTTTAAACTTGAACATTGTTTATCTTTTTATTTAATTTTATTTGTTTATTTATTATTATTATTATTATACTTTGATCCATTTTGTCCATTAAATATTGTCTATTTGTACAAATATGACAAACATAACTATGTGAATTTCTATCATTATTTATTTATTAAGTTCCAGATACAGCTGGAGTTGCCATTTTATACAGAAACTACTGTATATATTGTTTTCCATATACACTGAAAATCTGCTGGCATAAAAAGCACACAAAAACGAACTTTATGTGAACCTACTGAAAATTGTGAGTTTATGTGTGCTCAATGTGATTTTTATTGACTTCTTACATTTAGTGCATATTTTGCATACATTAAGTTCATATTTATCGAAGTTTACATTATCTAGAATGTTTTTAGATCATTTTTAGTACATTTGCCACTGTTAATTGAAATTTTTGTGCATGAATTGCGTATCAGCACACCAGAAGTTCATATGTTGTGCAATAAAACTGTGGTGTAATTCATATTAATTTCACGATAAGTTCATATATTATGCACTAAGAATGTGGTAAAACTGGAACATATTGGCATTTTTCGGGACATATTGTGCACCTTAAATGTACTTTGATTTTTAGTGTATACATGGATATTTTTTTCTATAGCGTGGAGCACTGTTTTAGATATAATCATACATCTAAAAGTACATCATTAATTTTATGCCATTTTACGTTTAGCTCCAATAAAAGCACAATATAGGCTTTAACAGCCATATATCTTAAGCCGGCCGGGTGGCCGTGTGGTCTGCGGCGGTAGGCCAACGGCTCGAAACCCCTGGGTTCGAGTCCCGGCAGGTGCATGGGTATGGATTTTAATAGTTAAGGGGCGAAACGTGACGGGCCAAAGTCCAAAGTTACTAGACTGACCCATATAAAAATAAAGTTCACCATAGCTCTTAAGTTCGTGCTCCATCCTATAGCGTATTTACTGATTTACTTGCAGTACAGCGTTTATGGGCTATCTTCTCTCTCTCAAGTCAATGCTTTTCGCGTATATGTCTGTATCTCTCTAATACCGCAGCGTTGCCACCTTTCTGACATGTTCGAACCGCAGTTCTGTGGATAAAGTAATTTTTCACATAAATTTTATACTTTGATTTCTAGATTAATATGTACGGTACAATCTTCATTTTTTGACACATTGTTCTTGATACCTTTATGAAGGCTATGGACTATTTATATTATCTATGAAGACATTAGTAATATTATAAATAACAAAATAAGATAACCAGATGGAAATTCGTAGATTTTTACAACAAAATTTCGAGCAACGAGAATTTTTTTTCCTGTAGAAGATAGATGCATATATGCAGCTAGTGAAATGTAAAAAAAACCTCTAAAAAATAATTTACCTTAATCTGATCGTATTCCACTAAAAAGTTATGCGAAGATAATAAAAGCGTCTTTGGGTTCCCTGCGTCATAGTAAAGCTTTGTCCGTTTGTGCTCCTGTATAGAATGCATCCTGCTACATTTATTTCTTAAAATAATACGGAGAAGTGAGGGTGAATGTGATGTATATTGAGGAGCAATAGAAGTGTATATTGTTTAAATACTTGAAAACAAACAGCGTATAATTCTTCTAAATATCATTTTTCTTCCAACTAATTACATCAAATAATTAGTCAGTAAGCTAGGTTGTGAAGCGATTTTACTGGGATATTCCAAGGTGACTAAAGGTTTCAAGGTAATTCAGTCACTGAATTCGCATATAGGTAGTGTTCAAGGTAGAATATGAAACACACTAAAACACATTTTGTGCATTCTATTTAGTTCCTTTTTAGATTGGTGTAAATATTCAAATACGCTCCGGACAGCTTCTCAGTTCTCACTGAAACAGCCTGCAGATGTAAAATCATATTTTTCTAACAATCTAACCGGGACGGGTGTAAGCCATAGTGCTGTTACCGCTTATACAATTCATTTTATCTTATCTAACAATATAAGCCTGCCTCAAGTCTGCCTAAAAGTCAAAGAATGACTTGACATCTCCTCCTTCGGTACAGATTCATTTTGAGCTGTACTGTTCTTGTTATTGTGAAAATATATATGAAACAATTTTAATTAATTAAATTTAAAGTTACACGTTTGTTGTATGTATTAAAAAGAGGCAAATAAGATATAAATATAGGCTTTGATAACTGTAAAAAACATATGATAGTATGCCAGATAATTGAGTCGCAGGTCTATCAAAGCGCTAATTAACAAGAGGTCTACTTAAGAAAAATATATATACAGTTACTAACTTGCCATTCCTCGTCACTGGCTAAAACGCATAAAGCAAATATTGCTATCCAGTGTAAGTGACAGATTTTACGGATTTGGAAGTACAATAATATTCTTTTGACCCCCGCTCAACTTCGATGCTGGAGTGGTAACAAAAGTCACCAGATCTTAACTATAAAACGAACCGAGATTGGCAGTGTTTAATGGTCGCGATTTACCCCTATCTATAAAAATGTTCCCTGGCTGAATTTTCTAAAATATCTTCCCAACCTGGAACATGAAATGAGTATAAATTTTACATGTATGGGAAATTGTAACCCCTTCTCTGGAGATAGTACAAATTATACGCTGGTCATTGGTGATACTGAATATTAGAAAGAGAAAACTTCAATATGTAGTAAATGACTTAATACCAGTGAATTTAAAGTATTTCTACCACCAGCCCTTTAAAAAGAAAGAAAAATATTTCTGATCCTGTAGAAAAACCTTTCTCATCACAAGTCTTTCGCCATGAACAACACTATTACATTAGTGAGCAAAAAGTCTTGTGCAAATCAATCATACATTTCTGTTTTACAAAAGGAAGCGAGCGGACGCGTTACATCGTTACATGTTATAATTTACACAACGCCGGCGCTTGTGCCAAAGTCCTGTACTCTAGTAACCATGAATGCAAAATGGATGGAGGTTGCAAAAAGCCGACTTAATAGCAAGTGCCCTTGCATGTTAGTCTGTGCATCCGCACCGTATCTTGTATAACTGAAGCTTGGTTCGGATCCCACGTTATGTTCGGATTCCATCGTTATAAGTTCAATGTTCGAATGAAAATTATTGCTGAAACAAAGTATCTACGTACAAAAGTAAATAATATTCTTTACAAGTTGCTTTGTTATAAAAGACTTCCTATTCAAAGCTATTTGCCTTATTCCGTTGTATTAAAAGACAATTATAAAAATAATAATATCCAGGTCAAACTTGCCTTGCGCTGATGCAGAACTGTTTGATAATATTGCTACAGATTATCTTAAAAGAAATGCATTTTGGCGGTGGTGTGTGAAAGAATCATCAAAGATAGACTTTATAATTTTGTCCCACCTTCTTCTAGACTCTGCTCAACATGGCTTTCTTCCTGGTAGTTCCACCCTTACCGATCTGTCATTACTCTCTGATGCTACCCAATCCCTGTCCAATAACACACAGCTTGATGTTATCTAGGGCCTATCAAGATCTAGATAAGGCTTTTGATAGAATTTATTGTAATCTTCTTCATAAATTAACTCACCGATTTAATATCCATGGTAACTTCCTTTCATTATTACAGGACTATCTCACTGGCTGCGAACAACGTGTTATTCTTCCTGGATCCTCTTCTAAGTTTGTTCCCGTTCTCTCTGCTGTACCTCAAGGTAGTATTTTGGGACCTCTCCTTTTTCTTGTACAATGGACGATGCCCCATCTTATCTCTCGTCATCTGAAACCAAAATTCTTATTTTTGCTGACGACTGTAAATTATTTTGAGAAATCAGATCATTACAGGATGTTGCTGATCTCCAAAATTCCATCTGACCTCTTGAACTGGTGTGATGCGTGGAACTTGAAAATAAATCCCTCAAAATCTTCCTTTCTTACTATTTCTTTAAAGAATAATCAAATCCTATCTGCCTATTAATTGAAGACAATCCTATCATTAAAGTTGTTTCTCAAAAGGACCTTGGATTGGTATTTGACGAAAAAAAGTTTGTTTGACATCTATAACTAAGAGTTCTATGTGCTTACTTGGTCTTCTCTAAAGATTTACAGAAATTAAGAACCTTCATTCATTGAGTATGTTATATAAAACTTTCATCTCCTTTAAAATTGAATATTGCTCCCCAATTTGGAACATGGATATCTAATCTATCTCCTATTGATTCTGTTCTGAACTTTGTTCTTGCTTTAGTCAAAGGAAGAATACCATCAAAACTCGAGTTATTATCCGTTTCCTCTTCTCGTCGCAAGCTGGCAGATTTATTTGCCTTATACAAGAACTGGAGAGTTAATATCTAAATTTAACTTCCGTTTTCCCTTGCGAATAACCAGAAACAATAACCTGCTTCATTGTACCATGCCTAGGTTAAGTATACTGCAGCGCTCTTTTTCTATATACTGATAATTGTGTAGAATAATCTTGATTCAAAATATTAATATTTTTGGATCTGAAAATACTTTCCGTTGAACGCTAAATACCAATATCTGAGTTATTCCCCTTATGTACTATAATCGTTATGTTATTGATATTACTTGCTGTGTTATGTGTTGTTTAAAACTTAATTTCATGTTATTTACTGTATGATATACGTGACTTCATAAAAACTGAAGATATAGAAATGAAATACACTGCAACAAAATTGAGGAGATGGGAGAAGTATTTTCTCTGTCTTCTGATAACTTTCGGAGAAATATTCATATCATGTTCTTTATCGTGACATCGTTCTTTGCAGAAAGAGGAATCTCTACCACTAGTTTAGTGTATGACGTAAGCGACTCGGTGCGTTGCTTCCACATTCTATAGGAGTTCACGTTTGGTAAGGAAAGTTAATATTCGATTATTCACGATTGCTTAGTAAAAAAAAAAACGTTGGCAAGAAGGGGACCTGACCCCATGTTAACCGGTATCGACACTCAGAAGTCAGAACTTTATCACTGGACCATCCTGTCAGCTTTAATAATGTCAGGAAATGTCATAACTACGTTTATATTTCGCGATAACCCTTGTTGAACAACTGTCTGTCTTCCTGCAAATTGTGTTCACCAAAGTGTACTTGAACTTATGTACTGAACGACTTATAGACAAATTAGTGCCCGTATTAAATATTAATATCCGTACTGATATCCGTATTAAAAAAAATAAGCCATGAGGAATGGAAAAAACGATTACATCTTATACAGTAATTTTTCCGTGCAGGTTCAACTTGAAGGTAAGTTTATAAGAATGGGTATTATTATTATTAGTAGCAGCAGTAGTAGTAGTAATAGTAGTATTAGGCACCATAAAAATTGAAGATATCTAAATGAACTACAACAACATTTATTTATCATAAATTGTTCTTACGTTTACATCAAAGTAATACAATCTGTAGCAGTTTCTCCATCATCAGAAGAAGCATGTACTAGTGGTTGCAATTTCTGACAATACCATCTGCTAAAATGCAATCGGAGGATGCTGCTGAGTGCTGACTAGTTATTTAAAAGTGACTTTTAACTTCTTCTTTACTGGATGCCTCAATGGTTGTTTCTCTGCACCTGTATAGAATTTGTTACAAAGAAAAACCTCTTGCTTCACTTTAGTTGTGTACTTATAAAAGAGTGTGTGGAACTGCTTACTGCCCGCGGTAGAAAATTCAGAAGCCTTACGTACATTGTTCATGACTGCTTTCATGCCGCTTTCGGTACGGTACTATCACTAGCAGCCTTACGACGTTTTCGTTTGTTTTTAGCCCACTCTGATGGTGTTAGTGATGTATTATACGGTGTCTTCCTGTTTCGCATATTGGACTCGAAACATTTCACGACGAAGGGGAAAATATTGAGCTGTGGAATTTTTCTTGTGAATTCTCACATTGCATTAATAGAACATAAAAAGTACATTCTACACATTTATCTAAACCTTTCATTTTGCAATCACTACGTCCCTCATTCTACCCAATTCACTATTAATTCGGTGCCTCTGAAATTAAATTTTTAAGATTAATCGAGGATCTTAGTAGATTAGAAAGGTAGAAAAGAAACAAATTCTTAATTTTAATTGGTGGATGTCAGTGAATGAATAAGGCTATTCTTTTCGTGCCTTTCATTAATTCGAAATAGGGCAAAACTAGTGAATAAATTGTATTGTGAAAAAGTGTCACAGATATCGCGATTTTCGTGAGCTGTTAGAATACGGGGATTATTTATGTAATTAACAGATGTGATGCTCTAAAGTTTTATTGGAAATGTATACTCGGATATAAGGCCACAGTTGTTATTCTTACGCCTATAAAGTGATCATATGTACAACCGCACGAGCCACAAGGGGTGTTAGTTCAAGCCAAACATTTATGGAGAAACTGGCGAAAAGAGTATATGAGGATCCGTTGCAACAAATTCCAAAAGTTTACAGGTACGTTTATTTCATTTTGGAAGTTGAATCTCTACACAGTATCCTCGATTCACAAGCTCGACTTTTATTGTTTTTATCCAAACAGGTAGTAGTTAGGCCTCTTTTTGGCATGTAAAAAACCAGTTTTAACATGTTTAGTTCACTTATTTTTTTTAGAGAAAAGAGCTTCTGTTTTGGAACAAGGAACACACAGCTGCGGTTGGAAGAAAATTGGATAGAGATAGAGGCAGCACGGGGGAGTCTGAACCCCCGGATCCCCCTCAGGATACGCCCCTGTCTTCGAACTAGGCTCTGGCTGATTTCTTTCCAATATCCTCTTCTATCCCGTAGTGATCCAAAGTTGCCTAAGTGTCAAATAAGTTTAATCAATCAAGTAGCGCTTAAGTAGAGAAGGACTTACCGTACCAGTGTCTAAACTCTCATAATAATAATTATTATTATTAATACTATTTCTCGACCAAGAGCTCGATCTCGATCTTAATAAAACAATCACACACACGAGAGAGAGAGAGAGACAGAGAGAGAGAAACACATCACAACATACTTTTTTATAATCACGACTAGGTGGTAGTCAAAATATCTTACTAATGAAGTGACACAACAGGAAAAACTAAAGAAGTAATCGCGAAATAAATACACTAAATCTTAAAGTATGCTAATCTCAACTGAAATTAAATGCAGATTAACTAACTCCTTTTTTTTTTTTTTTTTTTTTTTTTTTTAAGAAAATGGTTATTCTGAAACCAAATCAAATCAGTTAAATACACTATTCGTCATTAAAAATGCAATAGAAGAAGGATATATCGGATTAAAGCAAATTTGCAGAATATATAAAACATGGAAATATAAACAAATGATTAGCACGACAGCTTCGTGACGCATCAGAGCCGCCGGATAGGCCATCTAGGAACAGCTAAGGGAGACAGGCCAGAGAGCTAAAGTACAGTGGTAAGAGGACTTTTGTTATGACGTGAGTGTGTGTATATGGTCGAAATATGCTTCGTCATCGAATGCAGCAGCTCTGCCAGCAGGTTTCCAACTTTGATCGCGGAAGAAATGTGGTATATCGCGAGTGCGGATTATTCTTCCGCGATATTGGTGCCCGTATTGGACAGACTGCGTCCACAGTGAAGCACTTATGGACTCGATGGCACCACGAAGGCACTATCCAACTAGATGTCAAATCCCAACGACCGCGCTATACCACGGACCGCGAGGACAGAGGGTTGTGCGTATATCTGTGGCAGATCGAACTGCCATATCCCGAACACTTGCGCACGTACTGGCGAATATTGCACAGCGCTCAGTGTTCCCACGAACACTTCTACGTCGTCTGGCAGAGCGGGACATATTTGGACGGCGCGGCTTCCGCTGTCTGCACATCATAGGTATGCGCGACTACAATGATGTTGCGAGCGTCGCACATAGTGACCCAAATGACAGGACATCCTCTTTTCAGACGAATCCCGCTTTTGTATGCAGCATCATGATGGCCGCATCCGTATTTGGCAGTACCTTGGCGCTAGGCTAGGCGACGCCTGCTTTTTGCATCGTCACATCGGTCCGGCACCAGATGTTATGGTGTGGGGTGCCATTGGTTTCCGTATCCATTCGTGTCTCCTACACATTGACGGGCATACGACTAGCCAACGGTATATCGACAATGTGTTGGACCCGGTTGTAGTTCCTTTAGTGCACACCCTGCCTGGACAACATTCCAGAAGGATAACGCGCGCCAGCGTGTGGCACGTGAATTCCTAGTCTTCCTGGCTGGACACAATGTTCCCCTGCTTCCTTGGTCAGAGCATTCACCTATCTCTCGGCGATTGTGCACGTCTTGTCCATGATTACTCAACGCCTCTCATGCCAGCGACCTCTGCCAGATACAGTTGATTAGCTGTGGCATCGTGTCAAAGTTTTGGGGCTGCTATCTTCTCTCCTTCTTGGTGTTGCATTTTTAATGGCGAGCAATATAATTAGGTACTATGGCTGTGTGAAAACCATATATCTCACGCATCATTGCGATATATCTCCAACGTAAGTAATTCAATTCTCGTAGTACCAATGTATTTTATGCAAGAGTGGGGACTAATGTACTACAACTAGCTAGTGAATTTATAAAGCAGTGTTTACAGAATAAGGGTAACTTCTACTTCATAATAATACCAATGCTGGATAAGATATGAAGAACCCGGATCAATTAGTATCACGCAGCGCCGACTGCGACCGGGCGCGACCACGGGTTGCGGATAGTGGTACAACCCCCAAAAATAAGGGTTAGCTGCGAAATAAGCGGGGAAACCTGACGAATAAGCAGTCGCGGACAATTTGGCTAAGGGAGATAACCCCGACAGCAAAATCCAGGTCTGGGGATTGAGCGTGAGACTAACAATTTCACTCGAAGGAAAAGCTGTTGGGAAGCCTTTAGTGAAACCTCGGAAAGGAAAGATGAAAAGGAACATGGAAGGACAAGGAAAATGGAATTTTCTTTTGTGACATGAAATATAAGAACATTAGACAAACCATGAGCATTACAAGGTCTCTTGTCGTAACTAAAGCAATATCGAGGAAGTATAATAGCACTACAGGAAAACAAGGTGGCAAGGAAAAACGAATACAATAACAAATACATTCTTATATAGTGAGAAAAAAGGAAAAAATATGGAACTGGGAATAGCATTCAGAGTAAACAGAAACATGAAGGAAAACATAGTGAACTTCAGAGTCATGAACGGAAGAAAATACACAGTGAGGATAAAGACCAAATTTTCCAGTTACGTTCATAATGTTCAGGCACCAACTAAGGACGAACATTAGAGAATGATGAATTTTATCATACACTAGAAGAAACATACAACCCAATTCCCAATAATGACACCAAATTTAATGATCTGAATGCCAGATTAGAATGAAAGAATCTCATGTGGAATGATCAGAAGGCACACCTTACATCAAGTTACCAACAATAATGAACAAAGGCTGATAGATTTCGCAGCAGGAAGAAACATGATAGTAGCATCAACCTGATTTCCGCCAAAAGATGTTCACAAATAGACATGGAGATCGCAAGAAGGTAAAATAAGCAACCAAAGAGACCACATCACAATCTACAAGAGGAAAACCAGGAACACCTTACATGTAAGAACATAATAATGTAAACGAGCAAATAATGACTGATCACTTCATGGTGAAAGCAAAGTACAGAGACAGCATATCACAGAGGGGACATAGAATCGAGGAAAGTAAATAACATTCAACATAGAAAAACTAAAGGAACACAATACACAAATTACTTACAAAGAACATATCAAAGAACTCTTAGAAGTCTCAACGGGTACAAACAATAAGGAAGCAATGTTAGAACTGAGAAATAACGGGAAAGAAGAAAACGAACAATACTGACAGCTGCAGATGAAACCATTGGATATCAAATAAAGCCAAAAATCGTATTGTTTGACGACGAATGTGAGAAAGCAATCAAAGAGAAAAGCGAGGCATACAGAAAATGAATCGAACAACGAACAAGACCAAGAACAGAGGAACACGTGTGATTTAGGAACATAGCAATTGAGCTATGCCGTATGTAGAAATGGACAGAGATGGAAGGATATTTAAGTGAAATAGAATAGGATATTATGAATATTATGGACATAAATATGAAGAAAGCACCCGCAGAAGTAGGCAGGATAAAAACAGACATAAGCCACATACGAGCCTATATGGAGAAAAAACAGAAAGACAACAGCAGAAGAAAAGGCAATAAAATGTATACAGAGAAACCATTTTAGGAACCAAGATGATAATAAAAAACAGAGTGAAAATAGATACGCGAAAGAATTTGACAACAAGGAGACAACAGAAGAAGTAAATGAAGAAACCGAACCTACGGATCAGAGAAGTAGGGAAGACCATTATCCAACTGCACAGGAACAAAGCACAAGGAATATATTGAATACTAATATATAAACATGGAGGCGTAAACTTGACCAATGTAATGCATCGATTAATCAGGAACATGGAAAGAGGAAGTGATACCTACAGAATGGAAAACTAACATCATTGTACAGATATACAAAACAAAGGGGACTAAACGACAACGCAGTAATTACAGGGAGATATTCTTGTTATGCCCTTGATGCAAAATACTAACAAATCTAACATAGACTGAGGACATACACAGAAAACATAATAGGAAAATATCAAGGCAGCTTTCGGTCTGGGAAATCAACAGTAACAAAACAGATATTCACAATAAAATAGCTACTAGAAAGAGAATGGGAACACAGCATAGATATGCCAAATCCTTATAGGTTATCAGCAGGTATATTACAGCATGAATAGTGCAAAGTTGTATGAAATAATGAAGAACTTTGTAATCCGTAGTAAGCTGGTATGGTTAAGAAAAGCAGCAATGAATGACTCAACATTGTATTTCAAGATGGGATCGCTCACCACCGACAATTTTACATTGAAGAAAGGTTTGAAACAAGGAGAGGGACTGGCCCCAATCTTGTTCAACCTCACATTAGCACAAAAAATAAGACAAATATTCAGCAGACATGAATACTACAATCTACTACAAATCAGTTCAGCTTAAATGGTAGGCAAGCGATATAAACATCATGGCCAGAACGAAACAAGCTACAGAAGAAGCGTATGTGGAATTAAAGAGAAAGGTTATGGAAATAGGACTCAAAGTTACCTAAAGGTCTTAAAATAAATTAAAAGTTAAAAATAAACACAGGCAAAACGAAAGCAGTGTTACAGAGAAGGAAATCCAAAAGCAACAGAACTAGGAGATGACGAGATTGAATTAGAAACAAATTTAAAATAACTAGTATCTATAATAAGCGACAATAAGGACCAAATAGAAGGATTCAGATTAAGACTTGCAACAGCGAAAGCATATAAATAGCTACGAACTGTTTTCAGGCGCAATCAAATTAAATGAAACGCAAGGCTAAGATTCTATAAAACTTTAATTAGACCAGTGAAATCCTAATGTTGGAAGACTTGGAACTTAAGCAAAGGGGTAGAAGAGATATTGGGCACTTTCGAAAGGAAGATCTATGAAGAATTATTGACCAATACAAGAGAATGAAGATTGCAGGATCCGACGTAACGAAGTTGAACAATCTATTCAAAGATCTAAATGTGGAGGAGATAAAAATTCAAAGATTGCGATAGGGAGGCCATGTACAAAGAATGAAGGAGGGTAGAATTTCAAAGATCTTGGACGAACAATTTCACAAAACAAGACCAGCAGGAAATGCAAGAGTAAGATACGAGGACTCAGTGAGTATATATTGTACAGCGTCATGAAGGTGGGTGGGTAAGACATGAAGAAGTGCAGCTCACTGTTCAAAAGTTCAGTTATTTTAAAACATTCATATGAAACTTTCGTTTAAAAAAATAATTGTAACCTTTCTCCTTATTTAAAGTTTAGAAAATAAAATAAAATAAAAAAATGTTTGTGCAGTTTCTGTACTGATATATAGGGTAACTGAGACGAATATTGTGAGTTTATCTTATGTAACATAAACATTAATAAACTGTAGGTGGTTTCTAATATTAAAATTTAAACTGATGGTGATTTTAGCACAAGGCCCTACATAAATCATCAATTTGGAGAATAAGTGCTTTCTACAACAAAATTGAACCGAAAGTAATAATTGGAATAACTAATAAAGAATTTAAAAGGATTGCAAGTGAAGTGATATGACTGTTTTTTTTTGTATCTGTAATTACTATCATGAACACTTAAACACTGTAATTAGACATATTGCCTGATGTGTTATGTTATTAATAAATAAACAAATAAATACGTAGTTGATGTACTATTTGCTTTTCTCTGTGGCTGTAAATGAATTAGTTATTCCAAATATTCCATATTGATGGCGATGTTCGTTTCATTTACCCTATATAGTCCGGGGCCCAAGTGAGCTTTTACGCCTGAACCCAAAATTTCGGTATATACAATATATTTTGAAGGTTTCTTTATGAAAAAAGTGCGATGAAACCGAATCTGACGGGTATACGTTTCATACTCTTGAGCGTTTCGAGTTATGACGTCATCAATATGGCCGCCATATAATACTACCTCTTATTAGGACGTTGATCAACTTCCACTAAATATACCCATGTTTGGTATCAAATGAAAGGCCTTGGTGCCTGGAGTTAATGAAGAACCACTTACACAATGCGAAGGATCGCTGACAGAAATGTGTCGTACCAAGCATAGCGACTATGTAAAGAAGGACAAATTCTAGCATAATTAAGTTCTTTGCTGTTACCGCCCATAAACTCATTTTATCTTTTATCTTTTTTTTTTTTACGTATAAGTTCTCCAAAGTCGTTTCCTTCCAGGTGATTGCCAGAACTTTTTGATACTCCCTCGTATATGGGACACAAAATTGTTATATTTTGTAGATAGACACATTAAGGTCCAAGATTTCTTTGTACAATATCGATCAAGGTTGGCCCAGTATTAGGCTGATATTGGCCTGATATCATGTACTGCTTGGGACATATGACAATTTTGTGTCACGTATTTCGGGTTATATATAAAAGGGTTTTTTGTTCGTCAATGTCACGTGTATACCTTGGCTTCTGAAGTTGACATATAAGCCTTACTTGCTTTGCAGTTACAAATCTGACCATAATCATAGTATGATGGGACTTACTCCACACATTGAAACGTCAAACTTCTACCTTGATTTTGAAAAGATAAGTTAAATCTCATATTACTCAAGTCCAGCGAAAAAAAAAGACCAGGTAAGCTAACAAAATGTCTGTTCAAACTGACTGTACACATTTCTACAAAATCATTTTTGCAGTCAAAAGACAGCGATAAAATACTGACGCGCATCATGTAGTTATACTCTCTTTCCCTTCTCAGCATTTTGTTTTCGAACAAGTAGAACCAAAATATTGACAATAATAATCTCACCGGGATAGTTGCCAAATTAAATAAATAAATGAAGCGAAAGTAGATGAAGTGCATACACATCGTAGCAGATGTATAAGGTTGATCAGAGGGTATACGGCGTATACTTCCGTACATCTTCGACTGCAACCCTGATTATGAATGTAAAAAACAATGAATAGTCACTGCAAGGACACCATCAGGTGTAATCCACTCATTTAGTTCAAGTCCAGGGATCTAAGGCTTCCATTCGAAACCAAACATGGGTATATTTAATGTATATCGAACAACTTCATAATTCGAGGTACACATTATAGGACGGCCATATTGATGACATCATATCTCGAAACGCACAAGGATGTGACCTATCCACTCTATATTATTCCTTTAGATCATATCCAAGCATCTAGAGCTTCCATTTAATACCAAACATTGGTATATTCAACGTATATTGATCAACGTCATAATATGAGGTACATATTATAGGACGGCCACATTGTTGACGTCATATCTCGAAACGCTCACGGGTATGAAACGTATACCCATCAGATTCGGTTTCAGCACACTTTTTTCATAACACCATCAAAATATATTGTATATACCGAAATTCTGGATTAAGGCACTTTGGCCCTGGATTAAATCTAATGGAAGACAAGTTGTATGGTGGTCGAATAACTTTTCAATAAAGAAATATCTCCTAATTTCCCAGGCGTATATAATACATTTCCTAATCCCTGTATATACTTATATTTTGTTATTGATATGTTTTGATAACTCATGAACATATATTTGATATTTAAGCTCTATCAAATGCTTTGTATAATTGTTTATGTTTTATAAACAATTTTACAGAGAATATTCTTTCTTTTTTACAGATAACTTTTCTCCGCCTGGTGAGCGCTGAAACGAAACTCAACTGTCTTTTTCTCGTGTGGTAAGTATTCCCTCTTATAACTTAAGTAAAATAGTAATTTGTATTTAACTTTTCCTCTAATGAATTACGAAATAAAAAAGTATGAATTTAAGTTTTTGAATTGAATTTTATTACTTAAATGATCAAATGGAGAGTTCATACACTAGAAGTTGTACTGCATGATATTTATAATATGTTGTGTACATAGGACCTCATAGAATATATACTTAACCTAATATGTGTGCGATTTGAGCTGCTGTGGAATTCTCGTACACTTATTCAGCAAGTGTTTCTGTAACTGTTTCTTAAAACTATTCATGTTTTGTTAATTTTTTTTAATGTGCTGGCAGCCGGTTTTTTGACACCTACAGTATATGACTAGGCCCTTCTTGAACTTGGGTTAGTCTGGTAAAATATTGTATGGGCTAAATAGTGTAGGCTATAAAAGGCAAAATGGGGTAATGCCGACAAAATATCAAAATTTTGATAAGTTTCTCTGTTCTTTACACCACTTTGGAAAAGTAAACCCTGCTGTAAGAGCTTGATTTTAGTAAGACATATGTGTGTAGGACTGAATTTCCAATATGCGTATAAGTTAGATGTTGGTGATCAGGTGAAAAGCCTGAGCTTCATTTAGATATTATTCTGACCATGATATTTGTGGTAGAACTGGAGATACGGGTAAACAAAGGAGATTTTTTCAAAGGTACACCAAAGTTTGGCAGGCCAATCTTAAACTTTTAATTCAACAGTTGTTACATATTTAGGCACACAACATTGCTAAAAAAAAAACACCTTTTCACACATAAAAAGCAGGATCGAAAACAGCACAGAAATTTAAAATATTGGAACTATAAAATTATGTAAAAGAGAGGTAAGTCCGTAAAGCAAGGAAAATAATAATTATTTGTTTAACATTCTACAGAAATCCTAAAGCTTTCATTTCTTGCTTTCTGGTAGTCTCGAACTGTCATAGATAGGAAGAGGTCACTAGCACCTGAAGAAAGCACTGAGAAATTACAATGAAACAAAGTGGGAATAATAATACGAACATACAAGTGAAATGAAAGAGATGAATCTCGTGGAACAGGGATGAATTCAAGGGGTAGCTCGGAGAGAATTGCCCCCCGGAGAAATTCTCAAACTTTCAATCACAAAATGTAGAAATTACTTCACCCAATTACCTGCTTCTCTTTCCGTTCACGTGCAGACGAAATCCGATCCTTCAATATAAATATAAGTGACGCAGATGCATTCTATATAAATATTTAAGCACTGTAACATGTAAGGTGGGATATCAAAATAGTCAATATAACCTGTGTTTCTTAGCGCTATGGGCGAGTTAGGCAGAACATGGAATTGGTCAACTGTTGATGAAAGGTATGCATTTTAGTAGGTACTATAGTCTCGCCCTAGAGTATATATTAGTAGGTAGCACAGATTGACGTGTGACGTCACTTGGTTGTAAATGAGCCCGGGAAAACAACCGTGTGTCATCGGCCGATGGCTCCAGTGGACTTGCTGAATTTATTATTTCATTTTCACATAAAAAGTATCTTTCGTCACTTAAAATTTGAATTTTATATAAAATTATATAAGTTACCGCTCATTCTGCTTTCATCATCATAATACACAAACAGCTGGTGCCAGGTTTCGTTTCTCACACGCAGAAGCCGACATTCTTGTTAGTTTTTTTTTTCTATTATAATCTTACATTGAATATTTATCCGCAATTAGTCTGAATATCATAGGTAAAATGTACATGTGGATGGGATTGTTAAATATGTTGCTTTCTTGCAAAAATACAGAAAAACTTTTCTCATCCCACCTCCGAAGGGTTCATATTCCCCCACGGATAAAAATGTCTCAATTCAACACTGCCTGGAACAAATAGAAATATTGTATAATGATTAGAACTTGAACTTCAAAGAATATTCAATGTTTTCCTAATGTTGTAAATGATGAAAATCTCATCAGTAAATTTTTACAAGAAACAAATCCTTTTCAACATTTGGAATTTTATGAGGTAATGCAAGAGTGGTTTCTTATTTTGGATGCATGATGACTACATGTTTGACAATTTTCCCTGTGTGTTCCTACTAATATCTACTTTCTGCTAAAAATAGTTCTTATTAATATATATTCTAAGCAACACTTTTTTTCCTTTAAAGTCAAAATCAAGACTTTGTGCTCTCCAAAAGACCAATCAGAAATTCAAATTTTCAGTTTAATGACCACAGTTCAAAGGATTCATTTCAAAAATGAAAAAGCAATTAACTTCCAGATGTGACAGAAGACCTCTTCATCTACAAATGTTACCCTATCCTGAATTTCGGACTTACCATTTACAAATTATACAATTCTAAAATATAAATGTTGCCATTACCCCGTCTTGCCATAAATAAAGAGCAAAAATCTTGTTCATCATAAATGTCAATGTCAGATCGTCTCACGTTCGTGAAGGATCGGGGGGTCTCCAAGTTTTTTTCTCTAGATATGCTCCGCATCTCTGTATGATATTCAGGACATTCCGTGGAACTATTCATGCTCATCTTGCTTTTAAGCTCTTTTCTCTCTCTTGAATTTACGATATGTGAGTATCTACTGATCCCAACACTTTGCACTTAAAGCCGAACAGCCTGCCACATCTAGGAAATGACCGTCCGCCTTCCTTCAACCCAACTACAATTCTCTGAAGTTCAGACGGTTGTTCATATTGGCTATTAATGCGTCGTCGAGGCATGCTTATTACTCGCAGACCTCCACCCAACAAACACACTTAGCAGAATGCTCACAGTGAGCGTAAACAGTTTGAATATGCTACGAATATATCGCTTTGTACTTGGCTTTCAAGTTAGTGGGATTCATTGGCGTGCATTAAATCCAAAAGCACAAATAATCCAAAAGTTGTAGCTGTTTTTAAAATAAAAAATCCATGGGAGTCATTTAAAATGAGTATTACGAGAAATTACCTATCTTGGACATTTCCCCTTCTTTCTCTGTGCTCTTCAATTGTTAACTGCAAAACAAACATTCATGAATATTCGAAGCAAGAAAGTTTCCCCGAAGTTTGTTGAAAAGGGTGGTTAATATAAGCGTGAGCAGTATAAAACATTACAGACCCTAACAGCACAGAATATCGAGCCAATATCGGCCTAATACTGGGACTGTAACTGCCAATACCGATAAAGTTTGGCCCAATATTGGGCCGATATCTTGTGTGCTGTTAGTGGAGTTATATATCCAAATCTAATCATCTAGGCTGAGACTTATGCTAAATGCTATGGTTATTTTACATAACAATCATGCCTGTTAAAGTTAAAGGTTAAAGTGATAAATTATAACAATCAGAAAGCAATTTTCATAAGGGTTTGTGAAATAATGTTAGGTTACGTTAGACTTGTGGTTCAACTTATAAATTATAACTTCAAGAAGTAATTTTATGAGAGATTGTGGAATAATGCTACGTTAGGTTAGGTTAGTGTTGTGAAACAATGTACGCAAAATACTTTGCATTGACACGATGTTTAATTTTTTATCGTTTTTAATAAACAATCTTCTACATGTTGGGACAGCACAAACTGTCATGATATTTCGAATTAGAGACAATGATAGCGGAAACTTATTCATGTAAAATGGAAGTCTCTTGAGAAATGAAGAAACTGGTTACTCGAATAATTCTGACTAAGTCAATCGTCCTTGATGTCATACATCTCGCCATCAGCGTCCAACTGCGGAGTGATTCCTAGAATGTTTCTGAACTCACTCCTTCTTCCCCTGTCGACATCAGGAATTGTAATTTCACTGTCCCCAACCTTGTCTTTGCCTGAGGCTGCAATGATCTGGCATCCTCTCTCTTCTTAATAATGTTGTTCTTCTCAGCAATAAATTTCTCCCCTAAAATGCTGTCGATAGTTTTGTCTTCGTCATCTACTCCGTGCTCTCTGATTTGTAGTTACCGTGTGAGATCTAGAGGAGGGGATAATCACGATATAAAAATGCAAAGCAGTTTTTATTTGTTCTGTAACCTTGTTTTTGCTTGTTACCTATGCCTCTAAATATTTAAATGTGTTTACTTGATTGTTATGTATGGATATATATTTCCTTCTTTTCCAGTGTTTCAGCTTGTTATCATGTATTTTGTTTATCTATGTTTATCTATCTATCTATCTATGTTTATCTACAGGTCAACACAACCTGTAGACCTATCTCATCGCACGCTTCTATACTAAGACATCAGTGTTACTTTGTAGTGCACCTACATCATCCTTTATTAAATCTACATTATCAAGTACAGGAACAGTTGCTTCAAACCATTTAAAGTTATTCACTTTTTCTCCTCTTTTATTTTTAGAATCGCATATTCTAAACAATAGTGGTGACAGCATCACCTTATTTCAATCCGTTGTGGATGTCGAAACTATCTAACATATTTTTTATAACCTATCCGTACTCTGATTATGTGGTCGCTGAAATACATTCTCATTAGTTGAACAATGTTTTTCGAGATTCCAAATCGTATTAGGATACTGTATAATTTTTCCCTTTTGATAGGATCATAAGTTTTTTTAAAAAATCAATGAATAGCTGGTGAACAGTCCCACTCTGTTTTTTTTTTTATTTCTTCTCTAACATTTGTCTCGAGGTGAAAATCTGGTCCAACGTGGATCCATTTCTTTTAAACCCACACTGGTGATCTTCAATTATTTAATCTGCGTACACACTTAGGTGATTTAGGTTGAAATTCAATAAAAATTCAAAATGTATGTTATCATGAAAGTATTTTCTTTGGAACATGTGTATAAAATGTTTAGAAAACAACTGAAAACTGATTAGAATCATAGTGGAAGATTTTTAGGTGATACAGAAATTATTAAGATAGGACACCTTTCATTTTGGGGAGCACAGTCGCCAATACCACCATGGCTACACACCTGAGTTCACTACAAATGTCTTAAATATTTTATTCCAAAGAACTGGAATATATATATATATATTGTTTCTCCTGAAAAATTTTGATTGTTTTCTGTCATATTTCCTTTCTGCACTCGGCAATTCACATGGAAGAGAAATATCACGAGGATGCACCGTAAATGTCAATTGTTTCATGTTGAAAAGAGACTGTAAACGTGAAGTAAGCACATAAAGTGAAACAGATTTTATCCCGCTGATTAGACTGTTTTCATTGACACACATATGAAAGATTGTGAAAACGCCTATTCTGCAATTTTCTTGCCCATTCTTATAATGGTAAATCTGTTTGGCATTTTCCTTTGTATTTTGAAAATTAGCAACTATTTTTTTCTAAAGAAAATTCTTGGATGAAAAGAAATCTCGGACCATTTGTGAAATCAACAGAATCAAAACTGTAACATCAAATATTTTGTTGACCATCTATTCAGATATTGTATAAAACTCAAACTTGCAGTTATTTAAAATCAAGGTTCTTCTCTAACCCAACCTACTTGATTAAATCAGAGGTCAATTGTGAAATGAGAAGTGAAAGAATTTTCAAAATATTTTGAGTCAGTAATTCAACCTTTAAAAGAAGTGCAGAGTGAAAATATTTTATTATCATTTATTCGTATATGGCAATGTATTGAATATACTGATTGTCAACTTTATTACAGACAGATACCGATTCATTGTGGAAGTGATACAACAAGTATCTGAAAGCGATCGAATTTATATTTCGCAGATATTATAGTCTTGTAATTCACCCAGATTGGCTGACGGAGGGTAAAGTGCTCGCAAGCCATTCTACTTCTACTCATAGGTTCTCAATTGCATTGAGATCAGGGTAACTGGGTGGTCACTGAAGAAATGTCATGCTTCTGGAACCAGTATGTGATTATACATGCTCTGTGACAGGGTGTACTATCACGTTGGAAATAGTCATCTCTCTTTGGGAAGACGAGTTGCACGAAAAAGAGTGTGCTTAAGTACGAGGTTTAAATATCGTTGGTAACCAAAGATTAGAGGTTCTCAATCTATCCCAGAAGTACAGTTTCTACACCACCTTCGATACCTGATACCTTCAGTTTATGGACTCTTCTAGTTTTCGCCTCACATATATCCTCCCGTCAATATGGTACAATGTAAATATGAATTTGTTTGACTATACAACTTTTTCTTCTTAACTGATCAATGGTCCTTTTCAAACTGCAAGCGACATTTCTTACCATAGGCAATTAACAAGAGGACCTGGAAAGAATATCGACTGAAATAGCCAATTCCTTTTAAAGTTCGACGAATAATGTGTTATGAAACTATATTCTGGTTAGACAGGTTGATATCAGATGTTATTTATGTACTTGTCCTCTTGTTTACATCCAGTGCAATACTACTGAGTTTTTCTCTGGCCTCTCGCATATTCATTTTACTACCGCAGGGTCACTGTACTGGAAGTTTTTTTTTTTTTCATTCACCCATTCACGGTGTATTCAAGATGCTGTAAGCCTCGATCATCTTAGTTGTGTCTGGTTCTGAAAATGTTAGCAGCTGGCATTCGGACAACGCCTATCACACCCTGTTCAAAATCAGTTAGACGCTTCTTTAATGATTTTGATCCATTTCACTCGACGACACACGTTACCGTGAGAACACTAACGCAACATTCGTGGACACCAGCTCTGCCATGTATTTGCGACGTTGTGTCACATGTACAGGCTCTACTCCACTGTAGAAATTCCTGAACAGATTCCTCATCCGGGCTTGTTCGAAGAGGAAGCTCGACAATGGAATAGCAAAAGAGAAGACCCATCGAGCTCGCTCAAGAGCTGTCTGATTGAGCAAGCTCGATATTTCAAGAGATTAAATTTCCTCGAGGTCTAATCGAGCTTGCTGATCATCTTCCTGGACTAGGTTACGTGGAATAGTAGTGGAATAAAACGTTTGAGCTTCCTTAATAAGCTTGCGTGACACCGCTTGCGCATAGAGGAAACTCTAGCTGGTTTTCTAGCCCGCCGACCCGTAGGTTAGAAGATCTCCGAACCTCTCCAATATTGCACCAAATGTTCCACACATGTGCATTAGGTACTGGGGCAGGTCATAGAGGTAGTCCGAGTTGGATATTGCACCTCAGGTCTCAGTGTTGTAAACCTTTTCAAAAATTCAATGTTTCAATTAGCTTCCACGACGTTTGGACGAATCCGCACCAAATTTGCCATAAACATTATCCAATATAATAGAAAAATAATGCAAGTGTCCCAGTCCCCAAGCATCTCTGTTGTCCACGTTGCCAACCTTATAATAAGAATGTGTGTAAAAATGGATGTTATTTATACAAATACACACGCATCCATTGGTTTTTATCAAATTTTGCACAAACGCGCATTAGGAACTGGGGTAGGTTGAGGAGGTAGCCCAAGTAAAGTATTGGGACCAGCTTGTCAGTGTTGCAAACCTATTTTTAATTGCTTCCGTGCCGTTGGGCATATCTGCTCCAAACTTGGTATAAGCGTTATTCGACACAATACAAAAATATTGTGTGTCCCCGTTTCCAACCACACCAGTTGTCAGTGCTGTTAACCTATTTTAAATTCAACTTATACAAATCTACATTGTATAAGTCCAGGAGTATCCCAAATTATTCTATACAATTTAATTACTCAGACTAAGGCGTGGGATTTGGTACTTTAGCCTGAAAGGCAATTGAAGATTAGTTTGGAAAGCGACAATCCAAGACAAGATCCAACTACTAGTATATGTAATGTGTATGTAATGGAGGAGCCGATCTTACGAGGTACTCCTGCGTATCTAAGGGATTTTGTGTAATAGGAAGAGACGAGGAGGAAAACAAACGGAATACAAGTCACCTTATATTAGTTAGCTCATCTACTGAATATGTGCTAACTGTTATGGCCGGAGCCCAAGAATGAACGATTTACATAGAATGACAACGACTTATATACCCCCTCTCTTAAAAGCGTGGTGCGGTTTCCGCCAGTACAAGTTGTACAAATTTATAATTACAAGAAATATTTCAAATGACAGTTATTCTTAGAAACAACTAAATTATTAATTTCATTTTATAAAATCAAAATATTCTTTATTTATTGTCCTTTTGGTTATAAATAGTTCTGGTTGTAATGTCTGTGCGCTAAGTAAAATGTCCAACACATATGCACACATATACGTAATTCAATCATATTGCTGAAAATAAATATTTAATTCAAAACTTATAATAATATAATTGAGTATACCGAAGCTTTATACATTGAGTAGGCTCTGCATCAAAAGTGTGTGAATTTGCCATTTAGATCATTATGAAACTAGTAACAATAGAATTCAGGAATTCCAAAATATGAATTTATACAATTAATTTCGAGGATGACACAAGGGATGAATATTTATATAATGCAATGCACATCTCGCAGGATGCGAGTAACGTCACATGGTACATTGATATAGAGGAGATAAAAATATACATTGGTACATTGATTTAGAAGAGATAAAAATCTACACTGGTCCATTGATGTGTGTACCCTACATATAATATATATAAAAAAAACAATATTTCGCAAATCATTGCTGGATGTGGCAGCAAGAATTACAAGTAGAAGATCCTAGTTTTACTTTTGGATGGGTATGCTGCAGTTGCTTCTATATCTGTGAATAGCGGAGTGATTAAGGTTTTGTCTCTGAGGAAAATTTTCTTAGGTAAATATTATTGAGAGTATTACAGCATTTAGTTGTATAGATTAATTTACTATTATCGTAGCTTTCGACGGGTTATGTTTCAAGTATTGTGTTGCTATAATGTTAGTTTAAGATTATGCAAAACTAGTCGATGGAGATAGTGTATGCTTTTTAGTATGGCGAAGGTGGCAAAATGAGCCCCATTGACCAGGGTAAATTACGGGTTCACTGTTTACTTTGTGAAATGTGGGTTCACAGTGAATGTGCCGAATGGGAAAAGGATCACTATCTTTACAAATGAACTAGAAGAATTAAGGTTTACGATATTCGATGGACCACATTTGAATTTTTCAGTCACTGTCATTAAGATTGGCATACTGCTTATACTTAAGGATAATCTAAACCAACGATCTCCAACAAAAGATGGCAGCACTGTCTCCGTATATGTTTATTGTATTTTTATTGTTGCACGAAATTTCAATGCTGCTCCCACAAATTCAAGCCGAGAGAGTTCTAACTTTCAAGGAAAAAAGTTCATAATCAATTCAAGAGCATGATCGATGGCGATTTTTTATTTTCGTTTTCCTTCAATTTTGAAATCGCTTCATTGTTGTTGTGAATATCGAAACCTATAACAATGAAGCTCTTTCAACAATGAACAAAAAATAAAATAAAAAATCGGCATCAATCATGCTCTTGAATTGGTTATGAACTTTCTTCCCTGAAAGTTTAAACACTCTAGGCTTGAATTTATAGGAGCAGCAAGGAAATTTCGTGTAACAGTGAAAATACATTAGACATATACGGAGGTAGTGCTGCCATCTTTTATTGGAGATCGTTGTTTTAGATTATCCTTAAAATATTTGTGTTAAAACATAGTTAAAATGACTTCTACCATCATGTATAATGTTTGCATTAATAAAAATGTAAGTATTATGCTACTCTAACAGTATTTTTATTGATTTCGTCCCTGGGGCTCATATTATCAGCACAGTCTTAGCTTTTAGAAAACTGTACTGTTTTAGTTTTTATCGTCTAAAACGATAACACGCAAGGAAATTATGCATAATATTTCATAATACTGTGTCAAACATATCAGAGCATATATTTTCAGCAAAATTCAAGCTAATAAACTCCAATTCCTAGTAGTTATAACAGAAAAACAAAGTGATCGCCCATATTACCACCCCTTCCTGTACGCCAAATTTTACGTAATACTGGACTCAATTCACGATGAAACTTCAACATCGACTTCACTCAACCTCAACCACACGACGGGACTTCAATCTTCTCCTTGCTTAACCTCAACCTTACGATGGGACTTCAACCTCAACTCTACGATGAAACTTCAACCTCGATTTGACGATGGAACCTCAACCCCGACCTCATTCAATCTCAAGATGGAACTTTAACTCCGACCTCACTTAAAACTCAACCTCACGATGGAACATCAACCTCGCCCTCACTCTACATCAGCCTCACGATGGTATTTAAAACCAGACATCAACTTCAACCTCATGGGAACTTCAACATCTACCTCAGTCAACCTCAATCTCACGATGGAATTTCAAAATTGACTTCACTCCACCTCTACCTCACTCAATGTCAACCTCACGATGTAAGTTCAACATCGACGACCTCACTTAACGTCGACCTCGCTCAACCTCAATCTAAGGATGGAACCTCGACCTCGACCTGAGGTTGAAGTTCCATCGTGATGTTGAGGTTCCATCGTTAGGTTGAGGTTGAGTGAGGTCAAGATCGGTGAAGCATGGCATGGTGCTTCGCATATTTTGCTTTCGAAACAATACATTACATACACTTTATACAAATTATGACTCGCTCCTGGCATTGCAAATTTACGCATACCAATCACCTTTTCAAAAATTATGTAACGTCTGTTTCCACGCCTTTATTAACAGACGATATCCCTCACACTTAGTATACCTATCATGAAGGCTAAAATCACAAAAGAAAATGTAAGTACTGAGACTTACTTGTGCATTTGCTACAGTTGTTTGTTGCCACATTAGACTCCATTTTACAACAGGAGTCTCTCGAGTGTAGAGGAAGATGGCAAGTGCCATATTTACTTCTAATGTATCTAAATATCATTTCCTAACGGCACAGTAGAAAAATCCTTAATGTTTTGAACATTGCTTATCTACTATAACTTTGAATGTACATGGACTTTCCCCCATTTCTTCCAAGTTGAGGATAGCTTTACCTGCAGTTCATTCGTGATGTTTCTATTTCAAATTAATCAGGTTCACGTCTTTGATTTTTAATTTATTTATAGCATTTAGGCATTTTAGCCTCAGATCAGGATAGGTTGGGTGAGGGGATGTTGGAAGGTACTTGGCCAGGACCTAGTTTTATCGGCGCCATCCAGGTACCGGTACTTGTTTAGTGTGACCGAAGAAACCCTTGAAAAAATCTGTCAGGATCGTCCCCGCCGCTGGGATCGTTCCTAGGATGTTCCGATTGCTAAGCCAACGTACTACGGCTTCTCAGTTTCGCATCTTTGCGTTTCCATTTACGTTTCTGTCACTTGTATCAATCCGCCAGTTTCTAACATTGTCAAATTACATCGGGAAAGATATTTTACATTTACGGACAATTATTATACAAGGTGATTCCTAAACAGTTATCTTAAAAAAATTATGTTATTGAGATAATAGGTTGAAAATTTATACACCCTTACCTTCAACGATGCAAAACAGGATCTGCTCACATTCGATCTTATAAATGGTATCCTTCCCCATCCAAGCACAATGAATGTGTTTCTCCAAATTCTGAAATAATGTTGTCAAAGTGCTGACGTTAACGGATTTCATCTCTTGGCGTAAAGCGTCTTTGAGTTGTTCAATGATTCGAAGTTAATTTTTGTACATTTTAAACTTTAATAAAACCAAAGAATCAAGTTGGAAGGTGTTAGATCGAAAGATTTAGTTTAGAAAGCTTTATTTAAAAAAAAAAAAAAACTTTGACTGTCTTGATTGTTACTCACACGACATTCGACTCACAACTGCCTAGATGGGGTCGCGGAAGAAAGACAAATGGAAGCCACTGGACGAGACTATTACATCCTGGAAGGCTTCGTGCTGTTTTGCATCCTTGTATGTATAAATTTTCACGCCATTATTCCACGAACAGACATTTTTATAGACAATAGTTTGAGGCCTCTAGCGAGAGAATTACCCTGTAGTTAATTCTGACTTGTAGTTTTGCTTCATTTTTTTCGAAAGCAAGTGCTACTTTCTATTGTCTTATATAAATCAGTGTTATTTTGTGTATTTTTAAGTGTCAATTAATTTATATATTTAACATTGTATTGACCCTTCAGGCAGCTAGGGCCTAAGCTCGCCAGATTCCTGATTAATTATAGCCGTCGATGAGCACTATTTCGGGGTACGGAGTTGGAGGGTAGCGGCAAAGTGAAACTGATGACAACCGTGGAAATCCAAAGTCAGGATGATCGGTAGAGGAATTCGTACTTTTGTGTTTCCCAGAATAGACTCATAGTCCATGACGTCATTTTTAGCTACCAAGTATTTTTTCATTGATTCTAGAACAAAACCATGCAGTGGTGCAACTTTCTACCGTGAGCATCGCATTACATGGGTATTTTTTCAAGAAGTTTATTTAAATATTGTGTTACATCATGTAGAATGTGATGTATAAGCTAACTGGCGAAACAGACTGTCATAGTAACACAACGATAACGGGCCTATGCTAAGCCAATAACCGGGATACCAATCATGGGTGGCCGTTATTGGCTCAGTATAGGCCCGTTATCGTTGTGCTGCTAGGGAAGTCTGTGGTGTGTTACAATATTTCGACATTCGAAGCTATTCCTGAAACAGGAGAAACACGTTGTGCTTCATCCAGAATGTCTAAGTAGTGGAGAAATGACACGGGTTATACAAAAATAACGTGTATAAAACTTCTACGTGCTCCCTGCTTAAAGTCTATAATGAATAGACTGTCAATGTCGGTGATACCACATTTCGTCCAACGAAATTTTGTCCACGCGACATTTCGTCCACAAATATTTCATCCACAGACATTTCGTCCACAGACAATTCGTCCACTTGACTTTTCGTCCGCAAGACATTTCGTCCAACAGATTTTTCGTCCACAATACATTTCGTCCAATCTACTTTTGGTCCAACGGATTTTTCGTCCACAAGACATTTCGTCCAATCGACTTTTGGTCCAACAGATTTTTCGTCCACAGGACATTTCGTCCAATCGACTTTTGGTCCAACGGATTTTTCGTCCACAAGACATTTCGTCCAATCGACTTTTCGTCCACAAGACATTTCGTCAAATCGACTTTTGGTCCAACGGATTTTTCGTCCACAGGACATTTCGTCCATTCGGCATTTGGTCCAAAGGACTTTTCGTCCACAGGACATTTGGTCCAATACACAGCCTAAACGGCTGGAGCTACTGAAACGAAATTTAGTAATGTGATACATTATCACTAGTAGGTTACGAAAATATTACAAAATGTCTCCAAAAGCGCCATATTGAATCCAAAATGGTGGACCTAAAATCCATTTTCCACACCATTTGAGCTAGAGATACCAAATTTGGCACATAGGTGTAATATCAAGAGTAGTTTAGGAAAATATTACGTTTTCAAAAAGTCGCCACCTTGGCTAAAAATGGCTGCCAAACTCATTGTTTTATAGAATATAAAGCCAAAACCGCTGGAGCTAGTGAAACGAAATTTGGTATGGTGGCACATTATCACTAGTAGACTACGAAAATATTACCAAATGTCTCCAAAGACGCCATATTGAACCCAAAATGGCGGACCTAAAAATCAGTGTTCACACCGTTTGAGCTAGATATCAAATTTGGCACAAAGGTGTAATATCAAGAGTAGTTTAGGAAAATGTTACATTTTCAAAAAGTCGCCATGTTGGATAAAAAATGGCCGCCAAACTAATTGTTGTATAGAATACACAGCCAAAACCGCTTGGGCTACTGACGTGAAATTTGGTATGAAGGTACATCATCACTAGAGAGTTAAAAATTATTACAAAATGTATCCAAAAACGCCCTCTTACATCCAAAATGGTGGGCCCAAAAACATTTTCCACACCTTTTCAACTAGAAATACAAATTTGGCATTATGGTGTATCATCAAGAGTAGATTAAGAAATAATACAAAATGTTGTAAACGTAGCCATCTTTGATTCAAAATGGCCACCCAAACATAATTTTCCACATCGTCCGAGCTAGAGAAATGAAATTTGGTATGAAGGTGTATCATCAGGAATAGGTTAGAATAAATGGGACAAACCTTCAATATGAGGGCGAAGCTCCCCCCCTCCCCGGTTGTTGGGAGCAGATTGGCACCATGAGGGAAAGGTGCCCAACAGAGAGTAGCTACGATGAAGGGGGCGCAACCCCCAAAACCCCCAATTTGGGGTGCAGCCCTCGCGAGGGACTGGGGGCAGCGCCCGCATTGAAGCGAAGAAGCAAAGCGAATCCACATAATATATAGCCAAACGGTCACTCACTGACACTGATCAAATTTCCCAGGCCAAACTACTGAAACTAGAAACAACATATTTGGTATGAAGGTGTATGACCAAACGTAGGTAAAGGAAAAATTCCGACATTTTGAAAAAGTCGCCATCTTGCATTCAAAATATCCGCAAAACCCATTGTTGTATTGAATACACAGCCTAAACGGTTGGAGTTATAGAAGCGAAATTTGGTATGACGTACAAAATCACTAGTAGGTTACGAAAATATTAAAAATGTCTTCAAAGACGCCATCTGGAATCCAAAATGGCGGACCGCACCGTTTGAGCTAGAGATACGAAATTTTGTATGAAGGTGTATGACCAAGAGTAGTTTAGTAAAATATTGCAAAATGATGAAAAAGTCGCCATCTTGGATACAAATGGCCGCCAAACATATTGTAGTACAAAATACATAGCCTAAACCTCTGCCCTAGAAACACCAAATTTAGTCTGAGAGTACATCATCGCTAGTAGGTTACGAACATAGAAAATGTATCCAAAGACGAAATCTTGGATCCAAAATGCCGGACCAGAAATTCATTTTTCACACCGTTTGAGCTAGAAATGTGTAATTTTGCACAAAGGTGTATTGTCACGAGTAGTTACGAAAATATTATAACTTTTGTTTTAAAAATCACCATTTTGGATCCAAAATGGGAGCCCCAAAACCCATTTTCCATACCGTTCGAGCCAGACAAACAAAATTTGCTATGAAGGTGTACCAACAAAAGTAGGTGAGGACAATATAAGAAAACGTGAAAAAAGTCATCATCTTTAATCCAAAATGGCTGCTCAAAAACCCATTTTTCAAAACACTTAAACTAGAGAAACGAAATTTGGTATGAGGGTGTGCCATCACGAGTAGGTTAAAATAAATGAGGATAAAACTACCCTGTGGAGGCGCAGCTCCAACCGAGGAAAGGCAGATCGGCGCCATGGGCGTGTATTCCCCCAGATACACTGCTTATGATAAAAGGGGCGCAGCCCCCCCCCCCCCCC
>JAGDQP010010947.1:0-41613 GCA_022664845.1 Lepisma saccharinum
GTTACGATAAACAAGCAGAAACGGATATTAAATTAATAGAAGTTGTCCCAGGTGATCGTAAAAGTGGCGGTCATTGCATGATTAGTTAATCTGAAATTAGGCGAAACAGGTATCTTTTTCGTTGGTACAAAAATATTTTTTCTGAACATTGGGGATCACTTGTTACGATAAACAAGCAGAAACGGTTATTAAATTAATAGAACTGGTCCCAGGCGTTGAAAATCTTGCCGGTCTTTGCATTATTTGATAATCTGAAATTGGGCGAAACGGGCTACTTTTCTATTACTATTACTACTACTACTAATAATAAGCATAATAATAAACTACTAGTACTACTACTAATAATAAATTACAAGTACTACTACTAATACTAGTACTAATAATAATAAACTTCTAGTACTACTACTACTGATAATAATAAATTACTAGTACTACTGCTACTAATAATAATGAATTACTAGTACTACTACTACTAATAATAATAATAAACTATTAGTGCTTCTACTACTAATAAACTATTACTACTACTATACTGCTAGTACTACTACTAATGGATTACTACTACTACTACTAATTGATTACTAGTACTACTACTACTACTAATAATAATAATAAACTACTACTATTACTACTAATAATTTTAAAACTAATACTGTTACTAATAATAGTAAATAGTTCGCAACACTGATACCAAGAGGTCTTAAGAAATTGCTGGGGTCGAGCCTTGTGTGTTTTAAAATTCGTTGCTGGAAAATCGTTTCTATCTTCATCGAGGTGAATAGTTGCACAGTCATAGCATCTGAAGTTGTAAATCTGGTCGTGCATGTTCAGGGAACTATATCGGAAAGGGTCACAGATGTCTATGTTCTACTAACGTATTTGTCATTACTGAGGCTGCCGTTGGACCATAGTGTAAGATAGTTACTCTAAGCATGTGGAAGAAAAGTGCCCTTGTACACTACTCAGCTTCGTCATCTAAGGTGTTAATTAAGGCTATGCACAAGGGATTTTCCTGGCTCTTTTCGTTTAACGTCAGCTTATTCATATTTCAGTTCAGGTAAACAGAATTTAACTTACACAGAGGTACTTCAGTAGCCTATTGGGTAGCCACAATTAGTTTTAAAGAAATCCTGGTGCTTACAAGGGACATCACTCAAGTGTCCGGCTCCGATTTCAATGTAATTGTATTTTCGACATTACTATAGTAGTGACGCACCAATTTTAAAGTCACTAAAACCAAACCAAAATCACTTAAAACACACACATTACGTGTTCATGGGAGGCGAGCGGTTTACGCAATTGTTTTCTTGCACTTTTTGTAGATTATCTTAGATTAGTGACCATATGAACGTGGAGGTTAGGTAAGATTAGGTGCGGCCGTATATCATTACAAAATGTATTTTTATATGTTCACATTTATTATTAATAATTCCTTATTTTCCTTTTTCGTAAATTATCTTAAATTACTGAACATTTGAACGTGGAGGTTAGGTAAAGTTAGGTGCGGTCATGTATCTTTACAAAATATAGTTTAACACATATTCACACTTACCTTCAGCACACAGGCGTGTTAACTCTCCCAATTTTAAATTAGAAAGTCGTGTACAATTGTTTCGGGGCCTTTTCCTTTCCTTACATAAATATTCTGCTAAATAACCTTCAAAATGCACTTTCCCTCGTCATTTCCATACGATTCAATAACAATAACGCAAGAAATGTCATAATCATCACAAAGAGACGCTATTTCAAAACTGCCTTCCACATGGCAACAACTATAACTCTACGCAAAATAGTTCCTTCCGCCACAACATGCAGTGCGTCCTAAAATATTTCAAAAACACACTACAACATTATTATTATTCACTTATAATGTTACCCACATAACTATTTTGCTCCCAATTACTCACAAACATCACACAATTATCTTAATTCATCTTGTAAATTTCTAAAACTTGGTGCGTCACTACTATAGTTAACCCGTATTTTCTGATAGAGGGCATGTATGCATTATGTCTGATGACAGAAATTGTTACCATGGCGCATGTTTTTTAAAGTTATTGAATGTTGTACAGTTGTGATGTAGTTATTTACAAGGTAAGGCAAAAGTCCCTTAACACCTCTTGTAAACTGCGTGTGAATGATAAAAAGTGAAGAAGAACCATGTGGGTACATATTAGACCAAGGAGGAAGTCGTATGGTAGGTGTGACTTTTACGGCAGCCATCTTGAATCACACAGTTTTCGAAAATGAAAACCATAGCATGTGACACCTCATTGTAACAGCAAATTTCCCCACTACACTGCCTTGGGCTTATTCCTCAATGCTTCAAATGTGGTGCTGATGTTAGTAATGTGTAGGTCTGAAAGGAAATTACGATTTCAGTGCATATAAGAAATGTTTTCAATATATCTTTTCATATTTTATTTTCAAAACTTACTTGAAATATACATTAATAATCAAGCAATTTCAAACTTGGATGAAAAAAGAGTATAAAAGAAAGAAAGTGAGTTGTACCATAAAAAAAAGTACGTCCGGTAAACCTGTCAGCATGAATGCACTTTGCTACCATTCCTAGTGCGTCTCCCTAACTTTACCCCTCGAACTTTTATATTCATTTTTTTTTATCTTGCCACAGGTAACGTAGGTTAGGTTATAGGCGTACTTTACGAGTCCCAAAGCAATTTTATACGCTGTGTCCAAAGAGACTGTGTGGATTAGTTTGACCGTACATGTCCAAAACTGTATTTGTTTCTTATCTTTAAGCATGATAAAGCGTATGAAACAAAATCATATTACAAAAAGTAACCTGCTAGTCCTCAGTAGTGCAGTGATGACGATGGTAGAGTTGATAATGGTAGAAGGTACAATGGGTGGAATGATGCAATGCTATTCTCAGTTCCGATAACTGTGCTTCCTTCCGGCAGGACAGAAACGTCACTGTCTGAAGAGTATCTGACAACAAAACATAGTTGCACGTCTTGCAATTAAGATCAAAAACACTGAAACTGCTGAACAAGACTATATTATTCGTAAAAAATAAATTACACGTAACGTTTCGACCTTCTAGTAAAGATCCTCTTCAGACATACACTCTTCATCGACCCTCATATTTTTTTCGATTTTTTTCTTTTTTTTTTTTTGCGTATGGTTGTAGCTAATCGACCCTCCTGAGTCGACTCAGGAGGGTCGATAGTTTTCTCTCCTTCATGACATAGAATTTAGGGTCGATTTCATGAAGATAGGAAGTAAAATTCAAAATTTGACTCCTGATCCAACTGAAACCTTGCTTAATCGATGCACCTCAAAACGTCAGGCACGGAAGAAAAGTCTCTAGCTCAGGAGGGTCGATTTCATGAAAAATTTGACTTATTTCCCCGTATTGCCTCTTGCAAGGATTAAGGGAACCGACCGGGTAGTATTCTTTGTGGGAGTGTAACCTGATACACTACCAAAATCGACTCAGGAGGGTCGATCGACCCTCCTGAGTCGATTAAGCAAGGTTTCAGTAAATTTTGGATCTATAGCTAGTTGAATCTTTTTACTTCGTATCTTGATGAAATCGACCCTCCTGAGTGAATTTTACTTCCTATCTTCATGAAGTCGACCCTTTACAGAACTTCCTATCTTCATACCCATTGCATTTCTTGTGGAGCGAAATTCTACTTGCTCTAGATTACTTCCTATCTTCATGAAATCGACCCAAGTAGAATTTCTCTCCACAAGAAATGCTGAAACCTTGCTTAATCGACTCAGGAGGGTCGACAAGACTGAAGATCAGATCGGGATAGGGTAAGAAGAGAATGGGGGAAACACTCAGGAGGGTCGATTTCATGAAGATAGGCATGAAAGGAGAGAAAATTGATAGAGAGGACTGGTAATATGTTATTATATGAAAAGGAGACAAGAAAAAAAAAAAACCCTGAATTTTACTTCCTATCTTTATGAAATTACTTTTGAAATCAGCACGATATAACAACACTGACAAGGTTTCAGTTAGATCAGGAGTCAAATTCAGGAAATGTTACTTCCTATCTTCATGAAATCGACCCTCCTGAGTCGTCTTAACCAAAACTCTTTTATTTTGTGATAGGTCATGTTTTTTTTTTCTGTTTGCATTTCTTGTGGAGCGAAATTCTACTTGCTCTAGATCCAAACCGTTTTACTTCCTATCTTCATGAAATCGACGATGAGGGTCGATTTCATGAAGATAGGAAGTAAAACAATCGACTCAGGAGGATCGATTTCTTGTGGAGCGAAATATAGAGTGTATGTCTGAAGAGGATCTTTGCTAGAAGGTCGAAACGTTACGTGTAATTTATTTTTTACGAATAATATAGTCTTGTTCAGCAGTTTCAGTGTTTCTGAAGAGTATGACATCTACTTTTAGAAAGAAAGAAAAAAGAAAATCACTGCAGGATAGTGAGCTGTACAAAAGTTCTTCCGGAAGGTCACGTTGTATCATTTATGTAGTTTTCATTATGACAAATGAGAGATTATACTACCCGATATGGTAGCTGCTGCAGAAGGTGATTTAATTATCGTCGATGACTGATCCGTTTCCGGTTACACTTTTAAATGAAACAAAAGCAAAGCTAATACCTAATTGTAAAGAACAATTTTGACAAGATATACGAAATTCAGTTTTATGACTATTTAGTTTTATTTCGTATATCTTTGACAAGATATACGAAATAGTTTTAGACAATAATGACAAATAAGAGAAGAAACACAAGTAACTTACACTTAGCACACCATACAATAAATTATTATACTTGTAAATTATATAATTGTTAGTACAAAGACAGGAACTCAGATTTTACGGTGAGCAAAAATATGAAATCAAAATAAATGTAATATAATACATACATAAACCGTATCTCAGTAATGAATGGAACTATCCATGTTAAACAGAAAGAATAAACAGTTTAAGTGTATTAGAAAAAATATTGAGTGTCATTGCTTGTGATTTACGAAGTATCCACGTTTAATAATTCTCCCATGAAATATTGTATTTCTTAGCATATACAAATAGTAATGTATATTCAAGAAACCGATTGAAGGATTCGACTTTCCATTAAGCATTGATCTTTTGTGTATTTAACAGTCTCAAGGAGAGCATTGTAACTAATCTGTGAAAGAGATCGGATAGAAGGATAGTTTGGTTTTATTTATTGGTCCGAGTCAACTTACAATAACTAAGTTCCATGTGCAAGTGGAATTAAGAGAGAAGAATGAGGGAAGGAATTCGTCCAAGTCCTGATTTGATGGTACCATCCCAAGATTGGCCTGGTGACTGAGAAGAAACTCAGCCAGGATGGTCGACCGCTGGGTGTGAACGTAAGATCTTCCAAATGCGAAGTCAACGCTCTACCAACTGAACCATGCCCTCTCAGAAGATTGAAGTTCCATAGCCAAACGTAAATATCGCAGGGTAGTACACGGTTAGGCGTAGGATTTTCCAGCTAGATCGAGGTAATAAAGTCTCTGGACAATACATTCTCCGTTTATTTCTTCGGAAGAAGTGTCTGCACTTTTTATTCAAAGAAATTATTTTTCGAGGAAAAAGTACCCGGCAGTTTATAGGCATCTGCTTTATTTGGCATTCGTTTTATACTATATCGTCGTAAAGCAAAAGTTCAGATTTAAATTTTCCGCTAGAAAGATTTACCTCCGAGAAGCTGTGTTTGCCGCTGTGAAAGAAAATGAGCAATGAACGCCTTCTTAGGCGAAGAGTTAACGCTCTCGCTTTCGGTGTGAACTGTCCAGGGCTCGATTCCAATTGAAGGTTCCAAATTTAGGCGTAAAAACAGCATCGTTATACCAATATTGGGGAACTGCTTGAATTAAGAAGTAGGGGACTGCCGCCTCGTAAGCTAGAAAAACAGGCAATGCGCTCTTTGAACGAAAGCATCTGGCAGGCCAAGACCCCATAAGGGTTCTTCAATTGAGTTGAATTAATTATATTCAGGACTCTCAGGCTTCTTTTTCTAAGGCAGTGGTATCGTATGGGAGAGGATTAAAAATATAAAAAAAAAGTATGTTTGGACCATTTTAAGTAAGTGTGTACTGCGAGCGTGGCCGATCTTATGAATGCATTGGATTTTAAATTCCACTAACATTCATGAATCAGTCGGGCACGAACCTCTTGGATGCTAGTGATGCGTCAGACCCACGACTGCCGAGACTGGCAAGTATTGGAAATGATGTGGGAGGGAAATCGTTTTAAGGTATGGTCCCAACATTAATCTTGTGTAGCTGAGGAAAAACCTTGGAACAATCTGTCAGGGTGGCTCTCTATTAGATTCGAACCCAGAACCTTCCAAATGGGAATTTGAATTCATTTATGGCCTTTTGGCATCTTTGGCTCAGGCCAGAGCCTTACTGAAGGTTCCATACATGGTATAGGTATTCTGATTTTTAAGAAAAAAGTATTTTGAAAAATAGTGTAGTTTTGTGTATACGTTATCCAGTGATACATTTTTTTTTTTGGTTTGTTTTTTCAGATGAGTATATAAAACATGAACGATAAAGTTGCCCCAGAGACTGGAGAAGCTAAACGCAGTTCTGTAAATAAGGAATTTGTTCCTCGGGTTACTCAGGTTTGTATGAAATATAGTTTAGTCAAGCTGCAAATATTCCTAATTCATTTCTTACGCATATATTATGAATTAATGCATACAGTGTATTTATTAGCACAGTTATACGAAGGGGTATCAGTGAGCTTTTACTCGACTATGAACGAGTTGAGCTAGATGTATAAAGCATGTGTGCGATATTGTACAAGTCTTTCAGTTCTGTTTGATGTAGGGAGAGGACAACCAAAATGAGGGAAAGTGACATCGCAATGAAACTCGATTACCGAAATATGGTCAGGTTCTTACATCTACAGTTAAAAATTGCCACACAGATTTATGATGAATTTGAAGAAGTATATAGGGATCAATGTCCTTCCTATAGCATTGTGAAATCCTGGGAACGACAGGTCAAGAGTGGACGCACAAGTATTTAGGACGAGCCAAGAAAAGGGAAACCATACTCAGCTATTGATGGTGGTATGATTGAAAACTAAATCATATCCTCAGGTATGGTGGCGTCTGGTGTTCTTGGACAAAAGGATCACTATCCATGGTGTAATGGCTGAGGCTGGCACAAGTTATTGCTCACTTTAGACCGTGTTTCATGAATGTCTGCCCGGTGGGTTCCACGTTTGTTTATTCCATTCCAGGCGCCGGCGTTAAGTCAACGACTCGAAGGTTCCGGGTTCGAGTCCCGGCAGGGACATGGGTCTTTGTGGATTTTAATGATGATGTAAATAATCCAATCGTGACGGTCCGAAGTCCAAAACTACTAGACTGGCCCATATAAAATAAAGTTTACCAAAGTTTTTTTCCATTCCAGATGGAACAAAGAGCGTAGTGTTTACGCGGCATAGACAGTGAACAATGATACAGTTCTTCAAAGATGGGTGACGATTGAGAAGTATTTGATGTACAACTGTGCATGGAGTAGAAGTATTCCACGCCGGCCGGGTGGTCGAGCGGTCTGTGGCGGTAGGCTATCGACTCAACGGTCCCGGGTTCGAGTCCCGGCAGGGGCATGGGTGTGGATTTTAACACTTAACAGCTAAAGGCAAATCGTGACGGGCCGAAGTCCAAAGTTACTAAACTGGCCCATAGAAAAATAAAAATAAAGTTTTAGAAGTATTCCATGTCACCGCATTGATAATAGCAAGGGAAGAGTCAACCTTCTTTGAAGAAAGTGATGCTGTCAGTGTTTTGGAAATACGAAGGGGCTATCTTGACAAATTACCTGAAATCTGGGCACCGAAAGCTATCACAATGGCTACGCGAGGCTGAAAAAAACAATAACAGTGTGGGCAGATTAACCAAAGATGTGCTGCTCTTGGCTGACAATGTTTCTCCTCACAAATCAGCGGCCACAGTTGAAAGTGTGGTTACCCTCAGCTGACAGATCTCCCTTATTTTCGTGAGCTGGCTCCTCGAGGCTCTTCATCTTCCCCAAAAATGAAGGAATCTATACAAGGGAGGTATTTTTCTTCAGACGAAAGAGTAATTTCTACTGTGGATAAATGGTTTTCAAGCCAAAATTAAGACTTTTACAATAAGAACCAGCGGGAGGTGGTACATCGCTGATTGGTTTTCCAGGACGACTAAGTAAAGAAGACGCAACATCACTGGTAAGTTTCATAAACCTAGCTGAACCCTTCTTGATTGTGGTGATGATTGGTGTTTTGCCCGAAGCCAGGTCTATGACCCGAAGGTCCCAGGGCAAAGTAAACCAATGCTGGTTTGGTGTTGCCTTCCATTGGATGAAGGTAAGAACTGGACCTGCAGTTTAAAGTGGACTCCTTCATTGTCAGGGCAAAAAGATTTTGATACTCCCTCATACTTCGAGTAAGAGCTTATAATCAGGATGTTTACACTTCGGTGTCAATCGGGTACTGTCAAATGAGAGTCACATTGACTATTTAGAGACAGTAATTTGGAAATAAAGTTTGCCTTATAGAAGTAAGTAAGAAATAAAATTAAATAAATAAAAAAAATTGCTATATTTCGTTTAGTTCACTTAACATCACCAGTTGGCAAGAAACACGCATGTTGTTTACGTAGGCGGTGAAACAAGTGTAAACCGCCGTTACTTTTCTATCCACGCCAGTTTTACCGTACTTAGTTTTTATTTTTGTTTCTTACAGCCTAAGCAGATTCTATGGACTGCGAAAAAATATTGTATGATTTCAAATTTTAAATTCTTTCATATATAGTAGATTCGTTTCTCCGTTTAGTTTATTCAAGATGACTACATTAGTTTGAATAAAACGCACATTTACTATTGATCACTGTTACCAAATAATAATAATAATAATGAGTGATTGATATTCTGGCGGAGGTATAATTATTTTACAAATTTCTGAGATTTTTTATATTCGATTCAGCTATTTAAAGAAAGCAGAGGCAAAAATCGCTTAACATACTCATTTTCATTTCTGTGTACGACAAACTTCCCATGTCTCATTGTAAGATCAAGTTTTTTAGTGTATCAAATGAAATCTTTGTTAAGGAAAATCCAGAAGAACGAGATACAGGAATTGCACTTTAAGTTAGACCTCTTTTAAATGTTTCGTGTTCATTGTAGAATGCAGCTATATCATGAAATAGATTGTTCCTGCAGTAGAGATTATGAAGAATAAATATATACTTTCTACTACCCTTACAATGACACGTAACTCTGCTCATATGAACTCTCTAGTAGCCTGTGTGATATGCAAGTCATTGTAGTGAACAAATCGGTTTACCTCACTTGGAACATAGCCAACCAGGATCATTTTACTCGGGTTTGTACATTTTCTTTAAATCCATAAGAGCCGGAGAATAAGGTTTACTCCAAACCTGAAAGTACTTCTGGCTACTGTCAGCTTGTAATAACATTTCCGAGTCGACATACGGCATTAACGTTACATAATATACGAAATATATAATGATTTTTCAAAACTCTTTGAATCGATCCAATATTAAATGTGATTTCAACTATAAAATACCAAAGTCATATACGAGAATATATATTTTACATCTCTTGTTGAACGTACCGTTCTTGTTTCTCGTCCACAGAATATTTTGTTCCGTGCTGCATATCGTTATCTTCACATGCGTGTACTTGTATTATTATTGTAACTTGATTTCCTGGATTTGAAATTTTCTGATTCACTTGACAAGGAGAGTGTCTTAAGAAACCTTGTTCTTTAATGTAGCGAAGGGCAATGAAAAATAAGTAAGAAGTATAAGATGCGCTTGCACGTTACAAAAAGCATCGGAATTACAAAAGTTACAGATAAATTTTCCTGTTAGTAAAATAGAACTATTAATGATTTATTATGTCTCATCCGGTGGCTTCTGCTTTATCTTCTAGATGTCGACAGCGAAGCGACTACCTTGGAGTCGGTAGTCCTAATTCTAGTCCTAGCGTTCCTCATAGTCGACCCATTGTAAGTTTCCTAGCACTCGTACGCACTTCAATGCTTTAAACGGTTGACTGTTACCATCAAACTCTTAAGATTATAAAATGTTTTTCTTTTCAACAAACGTAAGTCGTGATTTTAACAGTAATGAATACATTATTGATATTGTATTTACGCTACATATTGAGAAGCTAAAACACAAGGCTAAAGTGCTTAAAGAGTTCGGATGCCCCCAGTTAAGTTGGTTCTGCAGCTGAGAAATGATAGGCTTTATTACATGAATGCAATGTCTGTTTTCGAGGAACATTTCAATCACTGAATTTGAAAGAGCTATGTAGAGTTTGAGTGATATCCGTATATGATTAGCATGTACCGTTATTGCTTGAAGTAACATTCATTTTCCAGAAATAAAAGTTAGGCTTGTCATATATATTTATGTGGATAGATGACCAATTGCATGATACTTTCCCAGTCCTCATGGTCTAATAATTACGATCATGTGCTTCGAATTGGCGATGGGGAAAGCACGTATATTTGAGTTCTGCTGCCGGTTATCCTGAATGAGGTTTTCCTAAGTTTTACCACTCAATGACGGGATGGTACTTGGACAATACGAGAGGAGGGCTTAGTATTAGATGCCTGTCGATGGCCAGAAATGTGTTTTGGTTTTAAAATTTAGGTCTCAGGCCACTTGATTCAGTAGATACGAACGCGGATTTCGGATTGGCTCTGGAGAGACACGCCAGTTAGGGTCCTGCTGCCGGCCATCCGAATTGACGTTTTCCAGAATTTTTCTCCGTTTCACCAGACAAATGCTGTGATGATATCCAGACAAGAGCCGTGGTCATAATTTTCATGATTCTTGCCACGGAAAAATGTTCGCAGAGGAATATTTTTCCTCAGAAGTTTAACGGGCTTAGGTCACAACTACCTATTGTGCCTATATAAACTAAATTACATTAAAAGATTTAAGATTGCATATCGATTTCCGTTTTTAAAATCCTGTTAAGACTGGACTGAATTACATTTGAAATCAGTATTCAAAGTAAGATTCAATTTTGCTTTTGGTATTGGTTTTAACAGTGTTATTGGTCGCTAAGTGTATGAAATATGTCAGTTGTAAATGTAGAAAAATTTAGTTCGTGTGAGGTGTCTCCTCCCCATTGTAAGAAAATAATAATAATATTAATTTTTAGATGCATATTTTTGGTTCATAAAAAAAAACCAAAAAACTCCGAACTAGTAAAAAGGACTTAGTAAGATAATTCAGTAGCCAGAAAATATGTTTGTCATATTTCGTTGGAACGTAGATTTTTAGACTAGTTACTCAATGTAGAGTATACATTAATTCATTCAAGTCCTAAAGTTTCGCTGGGAGGCAACACTGAATCAAGTGTGACACGTGTCATTCACTATAAGTGAAATGCTCATTTTAAACTTGCATTAAATATTGATTTCGATATTGCTACTTAGTGCTGATTTTCGGACTTGAAAAGTGTTCTCATCTTAATTTTTTTTGTAAATATGAGTGAACTGTAAATGTATTCAATAAATATTAGTCTATTGATCGATCTTCTAGCTCGATGCTGTGGAACTTGATGGGGAAGTGCTTCAAGTTTTGAAGAATCAGTTGGTTCGTGCCTTCAAATTTGCCCAGGTAATCATTATTTTTTCTGTCTTATTGTATGTTTACGTTCTACTCTCAGTATATGAGGCATTCAGACTGTAACGCCACCGTACACCTTTTGAACTTGTAGAAAATAGACATATAAAAGTAAATTTTACTGTACCGATCTGAAAATAATGGATAACTTGTAAGTAGCCGTGCCCGAACTACAAATTTAAACGTAATTAATCGAAATGCTTAGATTGGGGTGATGCTGATGATAATGCTGGTGGCAACAGTATTCGATGGTGTCTTATTCTTACATTATTTAGGGGGCTTCCCCTCTATATAGATGATATGTTTACTGTGGGCCAACTTGAATAAAGTAATAGAATTCAGTATACACAGAAAAAAAAAATGCCCAGACATTTCCAGTCCTTTCTGTAACGTATTGAACTCTCGAATTTATTCACTCTCTTATTCCGCAAGCCACGAATTGTCATCGCCCCAATCCTCAGCCACTATTCTGTTGTTGTTGTCCTTTATAACCAGAAATTTCAACCTGTTCTATAACCTTCAATCGGAATAGTGCTAAAATTACCTAGCATTCGTTGTGTATGTTTATAATCTTACCCAGGATAGAACTTAAATCCTAATTTACAGTAAATCCCATTGTTATTGCGAACGGCTTATGAAGCCTTATAGTAAGCTCATTTTAGAGGACGACACTCCAGTTAGCATAGTTCAAAGAACTGACCCAACAATAGGAAGTCTCGTTTTAGATTACTTTTTATTTCTTAAAATCTTGAACGAGAGCAGGGGACGTGAGAACATTTTAATTCTTTTTTCTATTTTTAGGTCCCTTGATAGTGAAACTATAAGAAAAGGGACCTACTATTCCCGCTCATCGTATCCGTCCGTTCGTCCATGACCAGAAATTAAATCTCAGGAACTACAAGGTGTGGGGAAATGCTTGAGGCGTCGTTCGAAAGGTCTTGTGTAAACTAACTCAGGGCCGCTTAAACCATCTTGATTGATGCTGTGATTTAGTGTTGCCAGCCCATTTTTTAAAAAATCATTTGTTCAAATTGCTTCCATTCAGTTAGACCTAGCTGGGTCAAACTTGGCATAAACACAGTTTACACACTTGTTCGACACAATACAAAAACATTGAGGTCTCCTACGTTTCCAAGCAACCTACATACCAATGTTGCCATTCTACCTTTATAAAATCATCCTTGTTTTCCAATTGCTTCCATAATTTTAGTCAAAGCAGCACAAAATCTGGCATAAATATTGTTTGACACAATAGGAACATGCTAATGTTGATTCCGCTTCCCCAGAAACGCCGTTGTCAGTGTTGCCAGCCCATGCTAAAAATATATATCATGAACCATAAAGTGTAGAGAGATGCTTGAAGTGTCGTTCGAGAAGTTTTAGCTAGACTAGCTCAGTCAAAGTTAACGTGCATGGGCAAAGATAGGCATCCGGCCTCCCCGAATACTTACATCTAAATTCCCTAATAGTTGAAATTAAGCGTTTCTCTAAGGGGAACGTGTAAATAAAATAGCGAGCGACTGTGTGTATATGCAAAGGTAAGTTTCGTAAAGAGCGGGAGGGGGAGCAGGTGGGGGGACTTGTTCCACCGAATACTTACATCTAAATTCCCTAATAGTTGAAATTAAGTGTTTCTCTAAGAGGAACGGGTAAATAAATAAAATAGCAAACAATTATGTGTGTATGCAAAGGCAAGTTTCGTAAGGAGCGTGGGGTAAAATTTCCCTAATAGTTGAATACGAAGAGTGAAATATAATAGCTAACAATTGAGATTTCTCAGGAACCTCGTTGTCAGTTACCAGCCCATGTCAAAACATATTTCATGAACCAAATGCTATCAAGGGACCGGAGCCTGTGCTGTTGTTTGTAGAATCTCAGCTTTAACTTGTTTAATTTATCGTAACCCAGGTGCTTTCTTTTACACTTGTTTTCTACTTTCGGAAGATAATTAAGTAAAGTGAAATTAAATACAATAAGCTGTGAAAGCATCGTTAGCATCTGCTTAACCGATTGGTTATCGCTCTCGCCTCCGGTGCGAGTCCCGAAGGACTCCCGAAGGTACTCTCAATTTTGGTATTGATTTAACATCATGATGCCAAATGGAGAGCTAATTACATTAAGAAGTAACGGACTTTATTATCAACACCAGATAAGGCTGCTATATGTACTGATCGCCATTAGAAATGCAACACTAAGAAGGAGACATCGGATTAATGCAAAATTTGCAGAATATGTAGAGCATGGAAAGATAAGTAACTGATTAGCATGACACACAGTGGGCTGAAATCCCAAAATTCTGGTCAGAATATGAAAACATTGTTCAATTTGCATAATATTATGTATACACAGGGTTACGGGGTCGCTCATAACGATTATGAAGTCAAAATTTAAAAACTCAAAATGGCGGGCATTTTTTTTTTTTCTAAATTCTCCAAATAAACTGGAAATTAGTTTCATTATATTTTCGAGGTCGCTGATAATGATTATGAAGTCAGAAATGCGGATCCAATGTGGCGGGCAAATTCCTAGGTATAATTTCTAGATTTGACCAATTGACCAAAGGGTATTTTTACTTGTTAAAATGTATAATGACCTAGGGTAACTGTTACCCCGTGCGTCAAATCACGGGTTAAATGTATGGCCTTGTTTATTTACATTATTTATTTTTCATTCCAAATGAATCATAATTATCCTTTATGGAATTCTGGACATCTAATTGAAAACATTTGCATAAATCCTGCAAGGACACCTAGGGGCAGCTGTTTTTGTGAATTCCATTAGGTATTGAGTGTGTCGTAAAATCAATGCGTTGATGGAATTCTGCGGAATTCATAATTCATTTTTTTTTTTTTTTGTGAACTTATAGATAATTTGTAATAATTTCAACTTTTTTCTCAGCTTTAATTAGTTCAATTGTATATCTAGGTACATTCAATAATTTGTGATAATTTCAATTTTTTTCTCAGCTTTATTTAGTTCAATTATAAATCTAGGTACCTTCATCTATTTCTTCCATTTTAAAAATCCACAAAAGTTGAAAATTAACAAAAAAATAATACTTTAAAAAAATATACTTTTTCACGTTCACATTAACTACATCCGAACCGGTCAAACGGCACGTTTCAAATGGCTACATCTTCTGCAAGTATAACAAAGGGACAGATGTTTCAACGGAATTCGATATTTCAAACATTCTAGTATTCGACCTAAGACCTAAAAATTATCAAATCGAAAATATATTTTTTGATATTTGGCCAGCTTTTTGGGATTTCAGCCCACTGTGCGACAGCTTCGTGACGCATCAGAGGCTCGGGTGTGCCACCTAGGAACAGCAATCGGAGGCAGGCGGTAGAGCCACAGTGCAGTGGTAGACGACTGTTGGTATGACGTGAGTGTGTGTATAAGGTCGAAAGCTACCTCGTCGTCGAATGTGGCAGCCGTGCCAGCAGGTTTCCACCTTTGATAACGGGAGAATTGTGTTGCATTTCGCGAGTGTGCTTTATCCTTGCGCGACATTAGTGCTCGTATTGGACGGGCTTCGTCCACAGCGCAGTGCATATTCACTCAATGGCTCCACGAAGACACTACGCAACATGTCAGAACCCAACGACCGCGCCATACCACGGCCCGCGAGGACAGACGGTTTCTGCGTATGGCTCTGGCGAATCGAACATCCACATCCCGAACACTTGCGGACGCACTGGCGGATATTGCACGGCGCCCATTGCTGCGGCTTCCGCTGACTGCACAACATAGGTATGAGCGACTACAATGGTGTCGCGAACTTTGCGCATGGAGAGCCGAATTGTAGGACATCCTCTTTTCAGACGAATCCCGCTTGTTTCTGCAGTATCATAATGGCCGCGTCCGTATCTAGCGATACCTTGGCACTAGGGTGGGCGACGCCAGCATTTTGCATTACCATGTTGGTCGGGCACCTGGTATTATGGTATGGGGCGCTATTGGACTCCGTGCCCGTTCGTGTCACCTACGTATTGACTGACGGACATGTGACCAGCTAACGGTCCATCGACAATGTGTTGGACCCGGTTGTTGTTCTGGCTTGGAACAATGTTCCTCCCCTGCTTCCTTGGCCGGAGCGTTCACCTGATCTCTCGCCGATCGAACATGTCTGATTCATAATTGCACAACGCCTCTCACCCCAGCGACCTCCTCCAGCTACAGTTGATGAGCTGCGGCATCATGTCGAAGACGCTTGGCTTGCCATACCCCTGGAGGTAATCCTCTCTTTGCCTTGCCGTCTTGGAGTCGTTCTAAACGCCCATGGTGGGCTCACAGGTTACTGATTTTCGGCAGTTCTGTTCCACTGTTGTCACGCATCGCACAGAGCGGTAAGTTTAATAATTTGCTAATTGTACCTTACGATATCTACCTACCAAATTTGGGGCTGCTATCTTCTCTCCTTCTTCGTGTTGCATTTTTAATGGCGAGCAGTATATACATATATAATTTCCTTCGACCACGTAGCACGTTCTTTAAACGGAAGCCGCCTGGCAGGTAAAAGTTGGATTTCAAAAATAAAACTAAACTATTAATCGTTACAAAATAAAGTTATAATTTGTAATCATATTGTACACCACGATTCATAGATAATTGCCTCTGCGAACATTTTCGAAGGCCTAAATATTGCATACACCGAACAAGTATTCGCTAGAGGTCTAAAATAAACTGATATGTATATCTTACATATGACGTCTATTGGTTCGATGTAGCCAGATTATGCCACTTTTGAACAGTAAATGTTTCCATCGGTCATTTTTTCTGAATCTGGGTGTGTATTATGTTATAATGAATTTGAATCTAAGATTCCCAAAAGCTAAGAGTAATTATGCTTTAATTACACTTAAAGTGAGGTCATCGACTGTTCACAAGGTGAGCGCTGTGATTATACCATGACCCGTTCACGTTAAGTAGTTCTGCTTGAATTTATTATTGTTCACCAAGTTATCCTCTTTCTGTCTATAAACAAGATATCTTTTGAAATATTAATACGCAGACAATTTTCAGACTGTGGAGTAATGAAGGCTTTATCATTATCCGAAAATATCACAGATCAGGTTCGGTCAAAATATTCTACAGTGATCAGAAAAATATTGTATTTTGTCTTTAAGTATCAACAAGCTCGTAAATTTGAATTATGGCCGTTAGTAATCAGGCCGGGGTAGATTTGGGAGATTATATTTGAAGGTAGTCAACCAGGACATAGTTTGTAAGAACCATCCCGGCATTTGTCTGGTGTGACCGAGAAAAAAACCCTGAACAAGCTTGTAATCCTTTGGTGGAAAGAGAATCCTCGGTTAAAGTAATGAGATTTCGGTTACCTTCGGATAAGACCAAGTTCTTTTGAAGCTCATTTAAATTACGCCTGCCTAACTATACTATATGGTAATTCTGCCCAGGTGTTTCTAATATTGAAACACAACTGTTGTCGAGTTCAGTACAAAAATTTTGAGTAATATTTTCTGTCATATAATGATTTTTTGATTTCACTTATAAATTTGCTTTAGCTTAACGAACGTCACATAGAACAATACTTAGACATATTGAAATGTAGTGCTTGTTCAACAAGAAATTAAAAGTTTGTTTCTTTCAGTTTACTAATCAAGTTTATGTGACATATCTTACCCTCTGTGTTTTCTGTGAATTAAAATGCGATTCGAACAATTTCGTGTGATAAGATGAAGTGTTTAGAATGTTTTGGACGTTTTGTATGTTTTGATACTTTAATACGGTAGAAAAAAAAAGTTTATTTACTAATCATTATTTTTAGAAGTAGTTTCCATGTATATTTGAGTAATGGGCTTCTGCAGGTTTTGTTCTGATGTTAGAAGTATTTCATTTTGAATAATGTTTTCAAGTATGCGGTTTTAAACACGTACTCCTTTAAAATTTTAATTTGATCTGCTCTTGTGTTATTTTCTACTATAGGTTAGTAATATATAATACTGAAGAATTGGTTTTAGTGCTTATTTTTAACGATTCTACATTTTCTGGAGGATTAAATGAATAACTGTCTTTCTTTATGTTTTTGTTTGCAGCCTGGATACCTAGGAAAGTGGGACCCCGAGATAGACGCCCTTTTAAGATTTCTTGTGTGGAAGGTTTGTACTGTAGTCTATTTATAAAGAAAAAAAGTGGATACATTATTTTCGCATTCTTCCCTGTAATACTTATTCAGTTATTAACTGTGTAGTGTAATATTTTTATGGGCAATTTCTTAGTACATGTCCTTTTTTTCTTCTTAAGATAATTTCTAAAATTATAATTTTCCTCTGTTAAGTGTTTTCACACAAGAAAGTAATTGGTGGGAATATATCTACTTTTATTCTCAGTATGGTAACATGTTTCGTTGGATTAATTCATATGTGAAACAAAAAAAAAAACATTCTATTCAGTGTCAGTTGTTGATTTTATTGTGCCAGTATCACTTTTTTTTTATCTGAATGAAATCATATGAAGAGACAAAGATGATGTCGATATACTTAGTTGTAACTGTCAACTAAATATACTTTTATCGAATTTTCGCTGCATAATAAGGTTAAAGCGAGTATAAGCTTGAATTTCTACCATAAGCTTTGAGTGTATATATATGCAGTGTATGTCTATAAGTTTATGGTGGGGCTTCAATCATCTGTAGGAAACACGATAGAAACAGCAAATGGGCACCAAATGGAAGTGAAACAATCAAAGTGTTTGCCTATTTGTTCATTACACTACAGACATTTAAGCTGTATTTTAATTGCTGTAATATACGGCCAAGCTTTGCAACTGCTTTCTTCCTCAAACTTCCCTATTGAACTTTAAAAGAAAAATTTTGAAAGTTTGTCTTTCGTTTAGTACTTGTTTTGTGTCTCATGGTTCGTTGCGATAATATATCCGTTTGAACCCTTCACCATAACTTTTCATCTGTACTGGGTTATACGTAGCATGTCAACAATTTTTTCTCTTGTTTGTGTGTTGCTACATGCTACAAAGAAATTTATTACAAGTAAATCGGTTTACGTAAAAATTTAATTGAATTTCTTTGATATTAATTTTTTTTTTTTCACCTTTTGCTCTAAAAATGCCAGAGAGATTTTGAGGCGAAATATTGGTGCTTATTAATTAACTGGATATCTTCTAAAACTGTTGGGAGCATGGTAAAAACACTAAGCCTACAGTATTGGTAATATTGCTTCTTTAGTATTTGACCAGTGCTAATGTATTAAAATATTTGTAGCTACCATAAACTTTTGTTGATACTTTGACAATTAATGAATCTGAATTTTATTTATCGCCTTTGGGCATCTTTAGCTCGGGATATAGAAAATTAATGGATAACGCTAATTTTAAATTAAAGCTATATCGAAATATTTTTCCTGCTAAGCACGTTTTGCATTAGGAAACAGCAGTTTAATACAAGAATTTTCCGTTTGCCTCATAATGCCTATATTATTCAGTTCAAAATGATGGTATTTTCTGTAACTTTCAGTAACTATTGTTTCGTGCTTAGCAACACAAGTTAAATTGATATTTAATGTCTTTTTTTGCTTATTCTGTGAATTTCTGATGATATTCTACTGGTAAGAGAAACATTTAAATATTTTCTTCAAATGTTTGAATAATCAAGATAAAGTTGTGTATTTGTCGTCGTACATTAATATTATATTATTGTTCTCTTAGTTTTCAGTTCAGAAGTGGTATGGAACCTTCGGACAGCAACTCTTAGGAATCAAGTATGGCGGAACATACTCGGAGAGGAAAGTGTGGTGCTATGCCGTTTTCACAGTAGGACTAAAATATGTCCAAGACCGTTCAATGGATATAGCTCTTGCAAGCGGGAATTCAATTTCTTCAAACACAGTAGGCTTCATCATATAATTTTTCATGCCTAAAGTATTATATTATATTTGCTACTTAAGTGTTATTTATTTAATGCATGATAGTTAGCAAGTAGTAACAGATAGCAAGACAGAAAGTCCGTGGATCAATGAATTGAGCTTGCACGTGCTTCACATAGCTTATTTAGGACATTAAACAAGTATAGATACATTTTCTAAGTTTCTTTGTAATTACGTTACTTAACAAAAGAACATTTGTAGTCAACAATTGTGTGAAACGACACAGGAAATAACTAATGTGTGTCTCGACATGCACACAGGCTCCTTGAGCCGCCTTCCTTAAACCATCTTGTGACTCAACCGATGATAGTTTTAATGCTAGTCTTTCACTTTCTCTTAACCAGGGTGTTCACCCGTCTGGAAAACCGGGAAATGTCAGGGAATTCAGTCAAAAAAATGTGCAGTGTCAGGGAATTTTTCACTGCTTGCCGCTTCAGAAAAGAGAACAAAAAATCAATTAAATTTAAATAATTTGAGCGAATATTTTGCGTTAAATTGTTCTCGGCTCTGTCGAGGGAAATTTGTGTCGAAATTACGGCGCAAGCAAAATTGACTGATGCAGCAGGGTGCCTAGGAGTTCGCATGCCTTGTCTCACCCTTCTCTGGAAGATTGTGATTTGCTTTTAGCGTCAGCATGTCATCTGCTCTTTCGAATAACAGTTCGTTTCTGAGAAGGGAAGTGAGAACGGGTGAGGTTATTTCTTCCTTGCTAGCGAGACACTTGAGCGCTGAGTGGTTCACTCAAGGTCACTCCAATCCACGCATCACATGTGTACAGGTGCTGACGGCCTTCTCTCGCTTATATATTACACTAACGAAAAAATCAGTAGTTAGTACGTGTATTATTGTATTTTGGTGTCCATCGATAAGAATTTTCTAGAGCTAAGGTCCTATATATTTTTAGAGTTACAATTTCCTTTCTTTTGTTGTTAATGAACGTCGCAGTTTAGGCGATAATGCAGATATACCGTATTTACTCGAATCTAAGATAAAACTAAATTAAAAACTAAACGTTCGTGTTAATACACGACAGAGTTGAAACAGTCGATTTTTACATTCGAGAAAATACGGTAGATTTTTCAAGAGAAATACTTACTTTCGTAACAGAACTGCAGATTTTTTAAACTTCATTTGGGTATTTGTTTACTTTAGGGGGACCAGCGATTTTAAATTTATACCGTGTTTACGTGGGAAATTTCAAGCTAATTGAAATGTATAGCACGTGTATTTAACAGAAGATCTTTAGCGAAGTCTAGTAACAAGTAATTTTTTGAGGGTGGAAACGCTTGTTTCTTGTTTTAATTTAATGGCTATCATTCCGCAAAGCCGATCCAAGTACCTTCTGTTCATTCTTTGTTACTGTTTACAAGTTAACTCAAGTGGGTTAGGTTAGGAAAGTCAGGTTAGGTATTTTATACGCATTTTGAAATCTTACACAAGTGATACAGCTCGTTTTTACTGCTTATAAGTTAAGCTACAGTGGCTGGATCGGCTCTGCGGAGCTTCACCCAAATTAATTGCTATTGAAAGAAATGTTACAAGGTTTCTCATTTCTTCAAATACTGCCACCACCAGTGTTTCCTCCAAGCATACACTTTGATACCACCTACAATTCGTGCCCCTCTACTGCAATAACTTCATCGACTGAAATCTCTATGACAAAAACTCCAAATATTAAGAAATATCTACTTCGAGAGCAAGTCACAAAGGCTGAAATCATTTGGTGTTTGCATACTGTGATGCAGCACCATTTATTACGTACAAGTGCATCAAGTGTTGATTTGTTTCCGTTAATGTTTCCGGATTCTGAGATTGCATCCAAAATGCAGTTGCAGAAAACGAAGATTAGATACTCAATTGTACATGGTTTACGTCCATATTTTCATAGAGAACTTCTTGATTTATGTAGTGACTGCTCTCACTGTACTGTTGGGTTTGACGAATCATTAAATAAGGTGGCCCAGAAGGAACAAATGGACTTTGTCGTACGTTCTGGAATCCAGACTCTAGTGAAGTGAACACTCGTTACTTTGATTTTGTATTCCTTGGTGGTCATTGTACTTCTGCCAGTTTACTTACAGGTTTTATTTCTGCCCTAAAAGGACTCAACTTAAAGAAACTGCTACAAATTTCAATGGTTGGACCTAACGTCAATCTAATTTTTTTTCAAGAAATAAAATCTTATCTTAATGAGGATCCGAGTTGCCCTGTGTTGTTGTGTATTGGAGCTTGTGGATTGCATACAGTACACAATTCATATAAAGTAGCAGTAAGGGAAACTGGCTGGGACATCACAAATTTTCTTCGTGCTCTTCATTATTTATTCAGTAATGTTCCTGCACGCCGTGCCGATTACTCTCACTATTTAGGATCGAATGTGTTTTCCTTGAAGTATTGTGCTATAAGGTGGCTAGAAAACTCCAGAGTTATTGAGCGTGCAATTGAAATACTGCCACATGTGCAGAAGTATGTTGAAGGAGTAACAAAAAAGGACCAAAAAATTCCTAGTTGTAAAAGCTTTGCCATTGTTTCTACTACTATTGACAATAAACTTCTGAAAGCAAAGTTATCATTTCTGCTCTCCTTAGCAACCGATGTAGAAATATTTTTACAAAGCTTTCAATCAGATCTTCATTAGCGCCAGTGTTGTATGAGGCCATTTTTGCAGCTATGAAGAATGTGATGACAAGAGTTGTGAAACAAGAGGTCTTTCAGAATTCCCAGTCTCACAAATATTGACTTGCAAAAGCCAGAAAATCTCCTATCAGTCAGAAATATTGACTTAGGTTTTGCTACGAGAGCAGCTCTTCGAGTTACAGGTCAACTAAACGAAAGAGATATGCTTGAATTGAGATTACAGTGTCGCAAGGCAATGATTAGTTTGTGCAGAAAATTGCTTTCAAAGTCCCCTTTGGCTTATAAGCTTACAAAGGGAATTTCTTGCTTTGACCCACAAGTAGCTAGCCTTCCTGATAAACGAAGCAAGCGAATGACTCTTGCATTGAATGTGTTCGTGGAAATGCTTCTGAATTTTGTTCCAAAAAATGAGAGGTTAGATTACTTCCGGCTTCTCAGTGTTCTTCCTGGAGTCCCATTTACCACAGAGAGTTTGAGATCATTTCTCAAAATGGTACTCATTTTATTTCATGGGAATGCATCTCTGGTACGTGGGTTCTCAGTTAATAAAGAGATACTAGTTGAAAACATGCAAGAAGAATCTCTCATAGCACAGAGATAAGTGTATGATGCTGTAGCTGTCATGGGAGGCATTGACAAGGTTGTAGTTACAAAGGATATGATCCATGCTGCAGACAATGCTCATGCTGTGTACACCGAGACGCTGAAAGGAAAGAGTCAGGCAAACGCAGTAAGTGATGCAGAGAAATTGAAGAAGAGGACAATAGCCCTACACCTGAAGAACTTGGAAGGGAAGAAAAGGTAGATCATGGAGGAGGCACGACAGTCCCTTGCTGCAATTGAGGAAGAAATTGTGACAATTAAACAGTGAGATAGGTGCTAACTCTATACATATATGTAAGTTATTAACTGTATAGTTATATTTTGTATGTAGGAGAATTTAAATATGTTTTCAAGTGGAAAGAAGAGGACTGCAGTAGTTGCCCAGTATATAAAAGTCGTGTTGACTTTGTAGATATTAATTGACAGACTGTAGATATTAATTGACAGAATATAGTTACTGGCAATACCAATAGGTACTTTCAGTGAATTTTTTTGTAAGAGTTACACAAGAGAAAGGAAGAAAGATGCAAAACCCATAACCAGGATCATGTTAAGGATCATCAGTTAGAAACATGAAACAAAGTACGTACGTACCTATCTCATATTCATATTTATGACATGTACAAGACAACGTGTTCAATTGATATAAAGGCAAAGGTACATGAGTAAAAAAAAGAGTTTAATATTTCCAGTTTAGAATAGTTTATCATTTTACATGTAATTACAATCCTTGTAGGATCCCCATTCTTGGTGTATGCAGTAACATTTCATCTTTTAATCATTGAATTTAATATTGTATATGAAAAAAGCCTTTCATAGATTTGAAATTGCTTGTCAGGGAAAACCGGGAAATGTCAGGGAATTTCAGAATTGAGTTTGAGTGGACTTGAGTCTTAACTTACCTGGCGCTTGATTGAATTAAGTGAAATATTGTGATTATATGGATTTTTATCAATATGTCCAGGGTCTTCTTGCATAAAAAAAGTACATGCTAATATTATTAGTAAACTTATAAAATTCTGTTGCACGCTATTTCCACAAGTTACTAGTTGAAAGTTAAACTTAAACTGACCTAATTTTCTGCACTTTGCTGAAATCTTCTCAATCTTCTTTGCAACGATTTAGAAGATATTTCAGTACATTTAGAGTGATAAAGTTAGTTAAGTTTACGTTTATACAACTGACCCTCTGTGGTTAAACCATGCTTGTATTTAGTTGAAAGTTATTAGTAATATTTTTGAAATTATTAGGATTTACTACTAATTCTTCCACAAGCCTATGGTAACCCATAAATGCAAAGTATTCGTCTATGTTTGTATTTGTCTGCTCCCAAAAATTGTTTGTAAATGATACAGTTTGTTATGATTGGACTTTACAATGGTGCCTATTCCTGCACAGGTGTACATAATCATGTATCTATACTGTGAATTCTGTAGATGTAAGAATACATATAACTACATACTCCATACATCAACTTACATTATAGTATGCTTTTTCATCAATAATTCCATTACTTCATGTTTAACACTGCGTAGTAATGCACCCTTGTACTGCACAAAATTCTCAATTTTTACTTTTAACTGCACATTTCTTTCTACAAATTGGTTCTCTATAAATTGCTATTCTGTGTATTATTGTTAATGACTACTGACATTTCTGTTAAACACTCCTAACGTACTGTTATCTCTTACTTTCTCCCTTTCGAATTATTTCCCACTATTATTTTACCAGTCGTGATATTGATACCAGGCCTATTTTATATCGTACCTACGTAGAACAATCTATTAACTCTTAAGATCACATCCATTACTGAATGTTAGGTTAGGTTTTTACATCTATTTTTTTTATATTATTACCACAATTTGCCAGCATAGACCATTTATTTCTATTTGTTTATTATATATAGAGTATTTTGTAAAAAATGTATCGTGTCAGAAGCCAGTGTTTTAATTATCGGACATTACTTACCAATTTCTTGAGATTTCTTGGATCTGATATCTTTGGTAACTATTGTTTGAATTTGAATTTATTTTCTGGCCTTTAGGTATCTCAGGTCGATTCTAGCTATTGTTTTGAAGGGTCCATGACGTCTGGGCGCAAAACCGTTATCTAAATAGGTTAACGTACCTGCATATGTTATATGTAGGTATATTCATAATTAGAGCCCGTATATTTATGCACTAAAACATGAAAATAGACATTGAAGTCACAAAAATAGGCACTAGAAATTTCGAATAAGGTCAGAAGGTGCAACTAGACTTGTAAAACTTCCACAAATGATTTGGCAAAAACTAGACTAACACCTTGAACACAGCAAAGTTTCGGCATATCACGCAGAACTTGTCTCTACCGGTTGAAAAGAATGGAAAAGGAACTATTTGTAAAAAAAAGTTATTTCAGATTTCATACAAATAGGCATTGAAATAGGCAGAATATGCAAAATAAAATTTGCTGTAGGCAGCCAATCACACCCCAAAATAAAATTCTGTCAAGTTATCTTTATAATATCTCTAACGTAAAAGAACGAGACGATTGGGCAATGCACTTCGGAGGACCTAAAAAAGGATGACTTAGTGTACAAGACAATGCTTCGAGGAGAAGAGCCGCCCCCAAAAAGAAGGAAATATATTCATACGGATGAAAGAGTTCGCCATATTGTAACAAATCTTGAAACTGCTGATATTATAGAATACTTGCGGGTTTTGGCTCATAATTTAGTCATGGAATGATAACGTAATGTGCATATAACGTAAGATAAAATAAATTATTCAATATCTACACGGTTTAGTTCTTGTTTCACTGTTGATTCCTTTCTAATATCTGTGTTGCAAATACGTAGTAATGGGCAGTAATGTAACGTTATGAATAGCAATGAAGTTATGAATTTGCAAAATGCCTATTCCTTTAAGATAGATATATTATAAAAATAACTTGACGGAAGCTTATTGTGGGGTGTCGTAGGCTGCCTATACCAAATTTTATTTTGTATATTCTGCCTATTTCAATGTATAGTGCCTATAAACGCCTATTTTTTAATGAAATCTGAAATAACTTTCTACAAACAGTTAGTTTTCAATTTCATTTCAACCGGTAAACAGGAATTCTGCGTGATGTGCAGAAACTTCGTTGTGTTCAAGGTGCTGGTCTAGTTTTCGTCAAATTATTTGTGGAAGTTTCACAAGTTCAGTTGCATTTTTTGACCTTATTCGAAATTTCGGGTGCCTATTTTTGTGATTTTAGCGCCTAGTTTCACGTTTTCTAGTGCCTAAAGATCCGGGCTCTAGTTGTGAAATACATTATAACCTATTTAGATAAACGGTTTTGCACCCAAACGGCCGTGCCCAAACATCCTGCTCCGTGTTTTAAATAGGTCAAACAATATGCTTTTATTGTCTTTAATTTTATGTAAGACACACAATTTTATCTTCCTGTGTTCATCACGTGTTTGAAGGCAAGTTAAGCAACGTAACACCCACACAGAGTTTTAACAAATATAAAGTCGTGTTAAGATTGTTAACTGTCACTTGTATTTTGCCAGGTTTACTAATATCATTAGGACTTATTTTGTTAGAAAGCACGAAGCTGTTATGTAACAGAAATTATTAGCACTTGTTGTTTGTTAACTTGTAACGTGTAAATGTTTACTACTAATAATAATAACAGTATGCAAGAGGTCCCGGAGGTAGTGCTTTTTTCTATTTGAAATTTCGAAATTGTGATACATTTAGTTTACATCATGAATAAAAATAACTTCGATAGTAATCGTATTAATACTAAATGACTTGACTGGAAGACACTTTCTTAGCTTCTGGTTTAATTGCTTGTAATAAACAATCAGTTAAATTGTCAAATAAATAGGAAAATCGAACGATTATCTCGGATAACGTGGAAAATAATCTTTCAGCTCCAGACAAATAATGGGCTATTTTTTATTTATTCATTTAGTAACTATGAAATGGGAATACTATATTCTGTTGGTTTAAATTGAACGCCTTGCTGTAGTTTACTATTCTCGAGACAGGACCCGTGGTCATAACCTCGAACAGTGATTACTAAAATCCAAACAAGACAAAGGATTGTTTGCTGCAATATAAAATTATGGGTAGTTTTGAGAAAGAGAAAGAGACACTCAAACTTAGCGAAGGATCATCATACATGATATAATATCTCGACAAATAATAATCACAGAAAAGTTGAAACATCACAGGAAAGATTGTTGCAGTGATCGGGAATCAAACCTTGATCTCTCAGTTGCGTGCCGGTATTGTATTAATTGATCTACATCAGCTACGACCAACGTCTATGCATATTGAATATTCCTTGTACTTCATCTGAAGCAGCTAATGTCTGCTACGTGCAGAGATTTAGTTTGAGGATTTTTCCCGCAAGTCGTGCAAGACGAAGTAATTCATGTTAAGGAGTTTGCGCTAAGCTCACCCCCCACTGTTTGCGATTTTTGAGATTTATGGGCAGGGGGAAAACGACATTTGAAATCTGGAAAGCAAGTATAGTAATTTTTATGGAACTCACTTTTAACTATGATATTTAACTGCCAGGAAATTATGAAGTCCTAGGCTGGGCAGTCAAATTCCTCAGCTAAAAAATAAATTATTTCAAACACCTATTACATCATATCACCGAGTTCCATAACCACTATATACCTGCTTTTTAAAATTCTAATATTCTCTTTCGTCTACATAATTCTCAAAAATCGAAGAAGAGAGGGGGGGGGGGGGGGGGAACAAACTTTTTACACAAAATCCTCATATGATGTCAGAGAAATTAGTCGCGGCACGATTTTCAGAAAAAATCTCGATTAGAATCACCGCATCAGCCTTGATTTTTGACATCATGGCATTAGTTAGTTCAGATGAGACGAGAGGAATATTCCATATGCATAGATGTTGGTCGTAGTCGTATTAGCTTGATAGGTAGCTGGGCGATCCGGATTCTATTGTCGGTCACCGGAGCAATAATTTTTTTTTCAGTTTTCAGAAAGAAACACAATAAAAAAACAATCTTAAAAAAGTTAATTTACTGAATTCTTATTTTCATTGTCAGGATTTCAGAGAGATCGTAGTGTGAGCTGTAACTTTTATTAATGACAATTTTTATATTTGACAGATATCTCGTATCATCCATTGGACGGAAGTACTCCTTCAATTTGGAAGCATTGTAAATTTCTTAATATTTTTGCGAGAAGGGAAGTATCCAACTTTGGTTGATCGAGTTCTTAGATTGCAGCCTATCCCAATAGTTGCTGGACAAAGAAGATCAGTAGGGTATACGTACTTGATACGGGAGCTCCTTTGGTATGGTTTCATAGTAAGTACATCATAATATTTCATAATGTGATTTGTGAGTTGAAACTGAAACTTTTCGTTTAATAGTACTGTATCAAGCATACATTGCTCTTTGAGCGATCCTATGCACAGTGCGTGGCTCGCTAGATGGAACAGATAAAGACTTTGAACGATTTTGTTTCTCATACATACGCTTAAGTATAATGTAGGAAATGATCTAAACCTCTTTTATTAGTTTTGTATTAATTAAACTAATAATTAATAACTTTTATCAATTATCCATCAATTTAAACTTCTAAATTGAAACTTTATATTTATGGATTTAGCGACATGTTTAGCTACAACATGCTCTGTTCTCTATTCTTAGAAAGGGGAATCTAGCAGCCCAAACCTCTATTCATGTGGCTGATGTAACGGAGAAACCAAGGAAATCTCAGTAAGAATGGCGAAAGCAAGCAAGATTTTATACCCTGCGCCTCCGCAATGCCAGTCCGTAGTTCGCGACGATCTTCGTTTATTCATCATGTTTTATTTTGGTTTATTTAATTTGTATTTTTGGATTGTAGGCTCTAAAATCGAAATCCGCTAGAGAGGTGATTCCATTAACAAACACAACTTTCAGGAAAAGGACTGAAAAGCGAAACACCGTTATCATAGGTACTATTCTAGTGTTCGTGTAATGGAATCTGGAAAATTCTCACGATTATCGTGGTTCGACCTCTGCAATGGTAAACTAACAAGTCACTACACCATGTCAACTAAGTGCCTGTTTTTGGTATTATGTTTTGTGTATTAATGAGCCGCCAAAGCTTAAGAACACTACATACTGAAAATTCAAGGAAAAATAGGAGGATGTAGAATTTCAACAACGATTAAAAAGTCTGCGGTGCATACCGTTGTATTACTTCGCGTTAGAGATTCCTGACAATCACTTATGAGTAGTCTACACAAGATCATGTATTGTGTAGATGTCCTTAGCTAAGTCCGGAGTATAGACTAGGGGACATGATGTGGGGAAGAAGACGACTAGAGCTTAGTTTTAAGGTACTATCCGGGTATTACGCATTTATGATTGAGCAACAATCGTGAAGAACCTAAATCAAAATGGCTGGTCGCTGGATTTGAAACTATTGCCATTCTAACACTTTACCAGCTGAGCTACGGCCGTTTGACAGCAGTGTAATTCTTTCGTCTTTTAAACACTCGTTAAGGTAAATACAAGCCGTCAGGTGTAATAACCTAGACGCCACCAGAAACTATTGGCTCATCTACTATATATCGTTACGTGTAATAAAAAAGTTTGTTTTATCTGGTAATTCTGATATTCCTTGGTAGTTGTTCAGTTGTAGCCAGATAACTGGTCTTCAAAATATGAAAATGTTAAGTTGATATGATTTTAGTTGCAGTTAGGAAAAGTTTTTACACTGTTTTGTGTGTGTGCATGTCTGTTTGCCTGGCTATCTATATATCTATCTCGTAATTTTAGGAGAATGATAAGAGGGAGAATATGCTCAGTTCTGATCAAAGTCTTCTTTGTCATCGGGTACACAACTATTTACAATATAATTAATATGAGAAAGTGAAAATTTTGCCACGTCTTTGCCTATAACTCGTACGTAACACGTGTTGACAGCTGATGTTAAGGAGTTGGATGATGACTGTAAACCAGAAGAGCTGGAATTATTTTAACGCTCAGAAATTGGACCACAGTACCGTCACAAGTTTCCTATTTCTAGAACAGTTACTCAATTTAGACATTGTAAATTGGAACTGAAGTGCACAACTACAGAACGTTTGCTTCATTGTATTTTTATTAAAGATTGTGCTTCATAAAACTTAAGAATGATAGTCTTTAAAAATATTTTATTTATTTGATTTATCTAACATTTATAGTCGTCTTCTTACTGTGGAGCTTACTTTCATTTTTCTTTTAGTGAAGGTTAAAAAGATTGGTTAGCTGTAGCGCAGTTACCTTGTAATTGGAAAGTTATGTATTCGACTGGTCGTACTGATGTTTTCGCTCTTTTTTTTATATGGAGACGAAAGCAGTTGTAGCACTGTAGCAAGGACATCACGACATTGCTTCGTAGAAACACCCAAGTAAAATCTCAGCTGGGATGGGCATGGCACCTTTTACTCCACACTAGCCGAAGTATCTGGCCTTGCCAAGGTTAAAAATAAAGGACGCGATTCCGGAACGTCGTAGGTTCAGAGACATTGTTTAAATTTTGGACTCTTGTATCAAAGCTTTTCGATCGCCTTCGGTCCTAATTTTATTTTGGAAATTTTACCTCCTTCATTATCCACAGTTTGCAACACTGTATTCTGTGCATCACACGTATGTTCTTCACTAGTAGATACCGAATATCCAATAAACTGATCATTATTATTCTCGTGTAAGTAATATGTACAAACACAGTTAAAATAATTTTGAAAAAAAAAAGAAATCACCAGAAACATCATGAATAAACTGATGTAGTGCCGTTTGAAAAAACAACTTTATAATAGGCTGGCAACACTGTTCGTTCGGTGGAGTTTTAACCTCACCTGTATTTCATTCTGGATGATGAAGAGTATGTATAAGTTCGGTGCAGATCCATCAAACAGTATAGGGACTAAGATTCTCTGAAATTGCACTTGAGCTCTGAAAGAAACTACTCCTTTGGCCGTGTGTGTGTGCTCTCAATTCGCCCCGTAGGGCACGGCGGGAAGTTCTTTTTCTTTATTCGTGGACGGGTATACTTTAGTTATTCCCATTGTTCGAAAACCTGTGATAATTATCGTACCGTCAGTTGCTGTTGTTTACAGAATAATTAAATTAATCAGCTATTTCATTTTTGCTTGACATTGGTCAATTAGCTGTTCGTTTATGCCTGACTGTGAGTTTAATACAAAGTTGTCGTTTACTTTAGAATAAGATATTATAATATGTACCACTATGACATGATTGTTCTCTGCTTCATCTAAGCAGTCTGAATCCGCACTCTGAAGTTAGTTTGTATGATTTTGTTACCTTGAACGTTTTTCCATGGCGTGATGTATCCTAGGTTTTTCATTGTTGTGCTTTTTTTTTTACGTATGCGTGCGCAACAATGAATTTTTTCGTATAAATTAAGTGGACATTTTGATGGCCAGTTATCTAGACATATGATAATTGTATCATCAAAGTGGAATGATAAAACCTTACTCCTGTCCCAAAAGTGGTCGGGATCTGTCCGGCCGTTTTTGCTTGATGCTATTACAGACGCTTTTTGGTTGCATTTTAATTTATATAGATTACTTCAGAAAAGGTTTTTGTGCATTCTGATGTTTGAACTTGTAGTTAGTATAATTATGTTTTTTAATTTGGTGTAATTAACAATATATTTTATTTGGAAGAATTACGTAAGCTAAATTAATTTGATTCAGTTGTATTTATGGAATTGCGTCATCAAATTACAGAATCATTGTTCAATTTTCCCCTGCCCCCACAGGCAAAGACTGGGGTTACTTAACTTGTGAAGATGTTTGAATATCTATCCTCGCCACAAAAGTATATTTCGAAGTAATGTTGTACTGTATTTAATAATTATTTGTTCCTCTCTTTCTTTTTCTCTTACAGGAGCTTGTAGGCTTTACGCTACCTTTGATAAATTTTCATTTTTTAAGAAGAAAAGTTTTGAATTTATTTTCACATAGAAAGGAATTGTTTTCAAGTCGATTACTTGTATTTACCAAAGATACGTTGTGTGCCGTGTGTAAAGATAAGCCCATTCTACCTCATCAAATAGGTTGCTCACATGTGTTCTGTTACTATTGCATTCACGTAAGTACATGAAATACTTATTTTAATGTATCTATGCCTATAATAATAATTTAAAAAGTTAAAGCTATTACAGATTTTGTAGTTTCTCTATTATTGATTTATAATGTTTCAGTTATTAGTTGTTGTTTTGGTACGTGTGTCTAAGTTATTTATTTGATTTACATTTATGCGGGCAGACAGGCAGCCTCAACGAGAATTGTTCTGGGAACAGAAATGGGAGAGGTAGCTCCCAGGGCCTGTCTAGAAACCATACCGGCATTCGCATAATGGAATTGAAAAAAATCCCTGGAAAACTTCAATTAGTGTATCCGGTAGCAGAACTTGCACCTTCGTGCCTCCCCAGTGCCAAAGTTCGGCATTTATTTCAGCGTATAATTTTCATCGCACGATATTAATAACCGGAATAACTGCATAAACAAAAGGAAAGAAAGAAGTTACATCCAGATTTGCCAAATGTTCTCCTTCATCGAACATGTTCTCATTTTCCCCTTAAGCAGTAGCGCTCTATTTTCTAACTTAATGGTCGCGCGAGTCCCCTAAAATATTTTATCACCTTGGTACTAGTGGCGGACTGGAACATACAAGGCCCAGAAATATCGCCGTTGAAAACACAAAGGTGTAGGTAACAAAAACTCGATTTGAGATTATAGCAGCTATGAGCTGTTGAAAATCGGTACTTTCATGCCACAAACTGGCGTATGTGAGTCTAGAGTATTTCTTTACTTTCTTAGAAAGTTTGTTAAGTCGTTAAGACAATGTAAAGAACTTACTTTGTTTTTACTCTCCTGAAAAGTTGATACTTACGTCTCTGTGTGTGTTTACCAACGATATATCCAACATGATCGATTTGACACTGATAGTTTTTACTGTAAATTGTACAATGTGACAAAATTACATGGTTGGATGTTTGGTAAACCCTTAGACTGTGCGACGAGTAGCCATGAAGAGCAAAGGAAGGCGAGGACGCCTTTTGATTAAAAGGTACGTCTATAGTACATCAGTTTTAGTGCAGCTCACGAGACGAGATGAGGTAGAGAAATGTCTATTGAAAAGGAGACGAGACTGAACTCTCGTAAAATAAAATGTAAGTCGTTTTGAGAGGAGATACTTTCAGAACAAGACATTTTGGAGTCGCGACAGTATGAATCTCGTCTCGTGGGCAACACTAGGCAGTTTCCATCTCTGTGTTCCCTACTAGACCAGAGTTCCCTATTTCGTAATTAAAGCTTTTCGGCTGTACTCATAATACTAGGTAATCACCGAAAATCTGGATGAGAACCTTTGAGTTATGTTATAGGCAACATCAAACATTAACTATTTTTAGTATTGTAATGACTTCCTGCTTAATATTGCTCAGATACAAATTTTCAGAAGCAGCTAGGCTGTGACATCGGTTGATCGCTTATATCTAAGTACCTTTCACGAGAATTATAGACATGAAAAAGTTGAGGTTGCGACTTGTTGAACTTGTTGAATAACAGAGTCATAGTTCAATTGATGACGTCTTAATTCCATATTCAGTAGCAACAGAAACACAAGATCTTTTGTCCGATTAGCGACCTTAATCTTATTTTGATTAACTTAATTTTTTAGGAATCTCTTTCGCCTGATATTTCCATGCAAGTAAGTGTAAGTGCCATTTTATATGCATCAAATAGTTCTGAATAGTAACTACTGTTGAAGTTGTACTCACAAAGAACATTAAAGGCACAAGTTAGAAAATTCTTACAACTGCAAGTAGCGTCGTTTTGATTACTTCCATTCCCGGTATTTAGTACATCCACAGGCTCTAAGATATTCCGTTTTATGGTATCTGAAGTGTCTTATTTTTATGATTATGATTTGAACTTAGTTATATCTTCTGCACTTGAAGTTGTTGCTTTTTCTTTGTCTTCTATGCCGTTAGTGTGTAGAAATGCATTAAACATTTCAAAATATGGAATAAACTCCAGAAGTTACTATTAGAATGTTGTTTGTTCACTTCCAGTCAACCAATAAATAAAGGGAATTTCTTCTAATCTTTCAGGATCCAAAGTAGCTCAGATCCTAATTCATATTTCGTTCGCTTTAAAACGCTCTCATAGGCATTGTATTAACGTATCCAATATAACAAAATAAATCTCAAACTTCCAACTTTGTAACGCACATATGGTTTGAATTTTTTTATTATCCTAATCAGGTAACTACCTCATTTTTCTCCTTTTCGAATAAGGCACTTTCCGCTGAATATGTACATTTAAAAGATCTAACTTTCCGACTTCTTCGTCACAATGTTACACAAAGTCCTAACACCTTCCGACAGTATCTTCAAACACTGTATCAGTTCTCATGTTTTAATTACTTGTTGCAAAACATCTACTTGCTTTTTCATAGTCAAATAATCTAGAGACAAAGACTGTATGTATGAAGACATAGGTTATTTCCATGAAACGCAAAGTTGTCAAAATAGTTTCGAACTTACACCAATGATGTAACTAACATCGAGCAGAATTTCTTGTTTTTGAGTCAAAATCAGAACCAAATCCAGCATCATGTAAGGTGCGCTGTAATATCATAAATTATTCAAGATTAGTGTTAACGTATTGCCAGATGCGCCTTGTAGAGCACTTAACGTTGCTTTCCCATTACATTGCACTGTTTTCTGCAGCCTTCTGTGTATTCTAACCTGAAGATGAAAATATTTTATTTGTTTTCCATACTGTAATTCTTTTTTTAAAATCTGACAAAAACACTGCTGTCTCTTCTAACTTGAATTTAAATGTTTATGGCCTTTAGGCAAATTTGGCTCAGGCCGGATGGATGTTGATGGGATGAATTGGTGGAATGAAGAAATGGGAGAACCCCGAGAAAACCCACGCACATGGTGTTTGTCCACCACAAAGCCCACATTGCATGAGTGAGGATCGAACCGACGACCCCTAACACCAGATGTGAGCAATCTACCACTGAGCCACCGCGGCCCCTGCTGTCTCTTCTAACAAGCCAAATAAATTTTCAGCGGCTAATGCATTCCACCATTAGCAAATTTAATGAATGTGCCGTGCAGTGTGTAAACAAGTCGAGAGTGTCTTACTTATGATGAGCTTGTAGACCATTAAATTTTCTTTTAATTACTCGCAGCACCGAAGGAACAGCCAATAACATCAGCAGTTTTCAGTCCATATTCTGTCTTTTTTGTTCTTTACTAAATCACAAAGTGCTTTTTCAGTTACGTGGCCAACAGTACAGAATTCTAGTAAACGGTCCTTTACTTGGTCACAATGTGTATCTAAGACAAAATGACAATCGATCATGACATGCGATAACCTCCGTTGTATCTACCATAATCTTGTATTTTCACTTCGCTTGTTTTGCTATTTCACTGAACTTCCGATGCAATAGCACACATATAAAAAAGTTACGGTTAATGTAAAGCAAAGATCTCCAACAAGAGATAGCAGCACTATCTCCGTATATGTCTAATGTATTTTTGTCGTTGCACGAAATTTCAATGCTTCTCGTACAAATTCAAGCCTAGAGAGTTCTAACTTTCAGGGAAGAAAGTTCATAACCAATTCAAGAGTTCGATCCATGCCGATTTTTAATTTTTTTTTTTTGTTCATTGTTGAAAGAGTTTCATTGTTATAGGTTTGATATTTACAACAACAAGCAATCGAATTCAACAATGAAGAAAATAAAAAATAAAAAATCGGCATTGATCGAACTCCTGAATTGGTTATGAACTTCCTTCCCTGAAAGTTAGAACTCTCTATGCTTGAATTTGCAGGAGCAGCATTAAAATTTCGTGCGACGATAAAAATCCATTGGACATATACGGAGGTAGTGCTGCCATCTTTTGTTGGAGATCTGTGCTTTACATTAACATTAAAGGATTTTTTTAAGGAATGGGTAATAAATGAATCCCTTTCTCTGCTACCAGACTTGCCTTACTGTTTTAACTTCTCCTTGCGACTCCTGCTTACGATAATAAACTAAACGATGTGCTGTCTTAAAACAGGAACATAGTTGGAAATTAATACAGTTAACTCAAGAAAATGTCCATGATATTGAGATATGTCGTGTAAACATGATGCATCCTTATTTCTGTGGTCTCTGTATACAATACCTTGCTTTCTAATGAAAAATCAATATCACTGAGTACTTTAACAACACTTTTATCGCTTCTTCTTTGTTGAATATCGGCTAAGTGTCTACTCAGTGAACTGAAATATCCTTACCTGATTGTGCTCGAATAAAAAGTTTCACAAACTCTGTGTACTTGGGACTGTGCATGTGAATTTTCAATGTTATTTATGGTCTTTAGGCATTTAATAACGCAGACATAACAACTCATAAGCTCATATTCATTCACTCGTGACACATAAGCAGCTCGGCCATAACTCAGAACTTTACATCCACAAGTGTAGATACAGCTTGAAGCAACGTGTTTATCCACTCGTTTCCTGCTCGAAACCCTTAGTAAAATCCCAAAGGAAATTTAAGCAGAAATATAAAACGACTTTGGCGTAAACGTTAAAACACGAATAAATTTTAAAATGTTTTGAAAAATACACAGGGAAATTTGTCCCTGTAGTGACCAGAAAACGAACATGGATTTCTCAGTTGTTCCTCGGGGGTTCTGCAGCAGTCATTTCAAGGTCTTCATGTAAAGGCAATTAAAATCAAATTTAAAACATTTCGTAAAATATGAAGGTTTTCCCCAAAATATTACCAGATATTATTATTTTTTTAATCTTCAAAATTAAATTATGAGCATCTCGAAAGTACAGTATGGCCGGAAATAAAGTTTACCGAAATACAGAACATATACTTATGTATGGAATTTGAACTCAATTTTAATGCAGAATTTTACAGAGACAAACGGTCAAGCAGTACAATACAACATCTGATTAGAAACCGAACAAGCAGCACACAAAATATTCAGTATATATGGTTCATGTTTGCTCCTTAGAAAAACATTTTTTTTAAAGCGACGCTGCAAAGTGTCAAACTTAACATGGCCGCATCCCGTGAATTGGAATGAAACGCACGAGTGATATTCAATGTAAGCTGTACAGTATGAAGAGTATGCCCCACAAATAAGCATCAGGCGGGGTGAGATCAGATCAGGACACGGATAGTCTGTTTACATGGAGATCGTGCGATCTTGAAAGTGATGTTGCAGAAGCTGTAAGGATTCACGTGCGGTCTGGTCAGTGGCTCCATCTTGTTGAACTCATTAAAACATAGATTCGTAGTAGCCTGAGCTTTAGATGCCTAAAGTCCATAAATAAAATTCTAATTCAAAATTCAAACAGCTTCCTAGTGGATGACCGCATTTTACGTTGACTTCGTTTCACGCAATTTTGCAACTAGCAGCATCAGTGTTCGCTTTGTTGGAGGAGTTTTCTGGTACTCAAACTCAACTCAAAGAAGTTCGAGCCAAAATTCATATTCCGTCCATCACTTTGGGCAATTACGTAGGAGTGAAAATATTGCTTCACAACAGATGCCTTCTTACGAACACGCAAGGCCATTGCGGATCGCCTTTCACGACACGTGTTCTCTGCAAGAACTAAAGTCTCACTGACATCGCACTGCTCTACTTTCTGAACACCACCAACGTGTTACCAAGTTTCGGTATACTTTATTCTCGGCCATACTGTATTTAGTACTTTTGAGTTTTCATGTTAAAAAATGGGATAAGAAATTTCTAGCATAAAAATTCTTTCTGTACTTATACACGTAACATATTGAAATTAATGTTGTTCAGAGGCTGATATCCATAATACTGCTATTCGACAAAAACGCTTGATAATCTAATTTACTGTGTAAATTTCTCGTGAGAATCCGATATAGGCTTCCAGATCTGCCTGGTTTTGTTAGTTGTTTGCCAACATAGATTTTTCTTTCGTTTCATGTAATTGAATTTTGAAGAAAGTACGCAGTTAGGTTGTTACTAAAGGATACAGAGGATGCCTGAACTATTTTTGTTTGTAAAGAGTGTTAAAATAAAAACGATTACATTGATGAATAAAATAGCATCTTCTTTTCCAGGCAAATCACATGGCAGATCCTGAATTTGCTTGCCCATTATGTGGACATATTGTTGAAGATTCGTCTTGTATATTGCCAGTGAAAATGTGAGCTTGAATTTTGTTGTAGGTTGTTTGTTGATGAACTATATATTAAATACATCACTATCTAATTAACATTTTCGTCTGTGATATCAATGGTTACTAATGTTGAGTGAGAAGTTCGCTGTTTTACATTTTATAGGGGAATAAAGTTTTGTAATAAAATAGTCAGTAGTTGTTTTGTTATGAAGACAGCATGCCGCATATGACTCTTCCATAATATGCTGAAAAAAAAACAACGTGTATATCAATGTGTTTTCAGGTGAGATGGTTGGATAATTCTGACCGTAATAACTTTGTTATAAAGATGAACAAATGAATGCATTTTAGTATCCTCTTTATTGTTGATACCCTTCTCCTATCAATAAGCTGTTTATACGGTAACTTAAGCATTGGGCATTCAGAAACAGTGTATAATTGTTTTAATCTAAACTTTACGTACTAACTACACTAAATTGTAAACTAAATGAAATAATGATTTTAATATAACATTCTGGTAGAAGAATTTGGGTAGTGCTTTGCTTCTTCATACACGATATATTCGTCATGTGGTTCCATTTGGTGTAAACGATAAATTAGCCAAGAGACTCAGGAGTTACCCAAACAAAAATCGACATATGGTAGATAAGAGTACATTCCCAGGATGGTAGGAATTCGTTTTTTTCTCAGTTCTTCGAGTCAAGTCTAAGGATGGTACCTTTTATAGAGCCCCTGGCAATTTTCTTGCCCCTGGCTGTTTCCTCTGATTGAATGCTCGCCTAGAGACTTAACATCAGCACACAACCGTAGACCACAGATGTGTGTATACCAAGTAAATAAATAAATTGAAAATACTAAGTTAATCTATCTTAATATTAACACTTCGGCTGCCAAATGTGTGGTTGTGTACATTTTTTTAAACCTAGCTTTTACAGTTCTCTAGGAACCTTGTGACAAAGGGGCACTTTTGGTTTTCTGGTACACAGTACTATTTATTAAGTACTAAGTCATTTTAAAAATGGCTCTTAAAATATTATATATTCTATCAAATGTATGTACTGTGACGTACCGTTCATGTCCCACGTTTATTCTTCAACCGGCATGTGAGGAATTTACGCATGCGCATAGAAGTATGAGAAGAGGTCGAAACAAACTTCATGATGTTATGAAATACCATACACGCGGCACATATGAGGCTCACAATTAAAAAAAATGACCAGGTGTCACGTGATAAAAATCCATACACAGACTAAAACAACATTAATTATTTTAATAAAAAAACAAATGTATATATATACAGTGTGTCCATAAAGTCCTTTGCCACCCCTTGTATCGTCCGAACGGGTACAAATATGACAAAATGCAAAATCACGTCCAACATTATTTCGAGGGGCTATCATTTTGAGCTATAAAACTCGGCCCCCCCAAAGGGGGGTAGGCAGGGGGCAACTTCAAATTGGAAAGGGTGTCGAGTGATATCTCGTTTGAAAGGTATTGACAAAAGAAATATTTTGGTGAAACTTTCAAGTCGCTATGTTGTCCCTATCCAAAATGGCGGGGGTCAAATGTCATGTCCGTCCGAACGGATACATTTATGACAAAGTGCCGAAACACGTTCAGCATTATTTTGAGCTATGAAACTTGCCCAAAAAACACCTAAAATCGTGAATATAGTCGTTCATAGATACGAAATGAAATAAACGTAAAAATGTGCCTATCTGAAACGTCTCCACTCAGGCATGGATGTATAGGGCAACCATTGATAAAGATTTCTTACTGTTAGCCCTAGGCAACACTGACTGTGACGCTTCGCCACAAACGAGGCTAAGCAAAGCAATTGTTTATTATATAGACAAAACCAGAGCGCCCTCGTATAAATCCAATGTTTTCTACATCACCCAAAAGAAAGAGTCAAAACTATGGTTTCCCCCCTCCGTTTCAGACCATAACAAACCCAACGGCGCATAGTTCATCCCTGTCTGAGTTATAGTTATTCAGATCTAGGAGAGAGACAACTGGAGAATAGTAAGCGATTGAAATGAACCTGCCAGCTTTAGAGTCAATCTCAGAATTGTGCCCACCGTTTGAGATTATGTGTATTGCTCATCTCTGTCAGACTTGTAGTTACTAAGTTCTAGGAGGGATACAAATGGAGAATACTAAACGATTAAAAAGGACCTACCAGTTGCAGAGTCAGACTCGTAATTTTTTATCTACCGTTTGAAATCATGATTAATCGAACGGTGTATGACTCATCTTACCATGTATTTCATCTTGAATTGAATATCTTTCCTATTTGCCTCTTACATTGATCTCCGTCTGCCATTAGAATCTTTTGATATGATGAATCTCGATTTCATATGTCCTGTTTATGAAAAGTAATACATCGATTTGTTCCAATACACTCGGGGTGTATCTAATGTTTATCCAACAACTCCATTACAGGTTTAGATTCAAATCTTTACTAACTTTTATGAACGTTGCTTTACTATTAAACCAATTGTCAAACAGGAAAATAGGTACTAGTTTATAGAAGGAAGAATTCGTGAACACTATTATACAAAACATATGTAGTTCGACATTGTATTTTACCTCATACAAATTAGATCGATATAGTTGCGTTTTCCCTTCTTTTATAAATTAATGAACTTCTATACTTAAGTTAAGGGCCTTTGTATAGCAGAGTAGATGCAGAACTTTAAGCCATGAAATCGTTTAAATTTTCATAAAAATCTAGTTTCTGATTATGTCATGGTCCCTAAGGGATTAAGTTAGGTTAGGTTAGAGTAGCTTTGTATGGCAGGGTATGGTTAGAACCAATCACTTACCTTTATAGAAATATCACATCCGATACACGTGCCTGCCATAACTCAACACGGGTAACTTACTTGAATCGTTGTATTCATCCTCCCTCATGTGCGCTTCCGCTTAGTGCAAATAGTCTCAACAAAATTACGTATCGTTCACTTTTACACTATGTATTTTTATTAAATACCTCCTCCAAATTGCATGAATAACCATTAATCTTTCATTACTTCAACACTTCTCTTCTGTAAATTTTCCAAACTTTACCTAGTTTTGGACCTACTCTGCTATACATAACCCAAGTTAAGAAATATTTCATGGACAGACAACTCCGTTGTCAAGTTTTGTTGATTCATTCACCGCGCTAAAACAAAACTATGAGATAGATTTCTGATTTAAATCAATGTTACCAGTTCTGACTGTTGAAGAATATGCGTTATTAAAGTAAGCACTTTTAGCCACGGCATTGACTCCCATCTTTCTCCACAAGAAGTTCTTGTCTTCTGCTAAAGACAACTAAGTTCCGATGAAACGAAAGTAATACAAGTTCAAATGTTTGCTTTACAGTGTTTGGTATCACTAAACATAATGTAACGTAATCTAACATTAGTTAATACGATCGTTAAAATTCACATCAACAAACACATAAATTAACACAAGATAGAAAAGACACAAAAATACACATAAACTGACACAGTTTAAATGCAATGCACATAATTTTGAATGCAGTGTAATGTAGCTTTTATATTATATTGCTGATTAAAAAATAAACATTTTTTTACTGATAAACATTTGATTCCTGTTATCTATATCTGAACGTTAGAAAAA
>JAGDQP010010947.1:41713-54290 GCA_022664845.1 Lepisma saccharinum
GGATTTTCAATTGAGATGAAAAAGTCGGTTTCAAGCATCTATGAGATCTCACTGTTAGTTAACAGTTCCAGTTCCGGTTAAAAGTCACAGATTACTCGCTAAAACCAAAGCTTCTTTATATTAATCTTACCTTCCTATAAAAAGCGTTCGAGGATTTTCAATTGAGATGAAAAAGTCGGTTTCAAGCATCTATGAGATCTCACTGTTAGTTAACAGTTCCAGTTCCGGTTAAAAGTCACAGATTACTCGCTAAAACCAAAGCTTCTTTATATTAATCTTACCTTCCTATAAAAAGCGTTCGAGGATTTTCAATTGAGATGAAAAAGTCGGTTTCAAGCATCTATGAGATAGTCCATTATTGTCCAACCATAACAATGGGTCTATGTAACTGTTGTCACCAGTTGAGGAAGAAACATCTGTGCTTTCGTTGTTTTCCGTTTTTATTTGACTACCATCAGGTTCATTCTTCAATTTAGAGTCTTTCTTTTCTTCCTTTTTTTTTTACAATTCATTGCAGTAATGTGTTCTAATGAATCGGTATGTAATCCTGGCCGATGGCTTAGGATCATTACATTCCTTATTTTATCAGATGCTCAAAATGAGCGCCATTCACTTCCTGACAGTAAAATAGGCGGTTGTAAAATTCTCTACGTACCTGTGGCAAAGTTTCCGCTGGAATTTCATGACAAGCTACAGTGATTCTATGTTTTAGATCATCGATGCTAGTGGGTACTTCTCTGTAAACAACAGATCGTAGGTAACCCCAAAGAAAGAAGTCATTGGGAGCTAGATCAGGCGATCACGCTGGCTATTCGATTGAACCACGACGGCCTATCCACTGATTAGGGTACGTTTTTTTAAGATATGCACGTACCTCCTGGTGACAATGTGCTGAAAAAAAACAACATTTCCGGCATCAAATTCAGTCACCCCATTCTCATCGACACTATTTTGTACGAGATCAGTTATCACAGGGTCTACTGTGTCCCGTAGAAGCTCCAAGTACTTGTCACCTGTTAAATTGCTATGAATAAAGACAGGCCCTATTATGTGGTTGCCTAAAATACCCACCCACACGTTCACTTTGTTTTTTTTTGAGTTTGCCTTTCCCTAAGAATATGTGGATTTGAATCATCCCAATACCAAACATTATGTTTATAAACCCACTAGAGGGAACGAGCTTTCGTCACTGAAACGTGTCTACTTCAAAAAGTTCTCATTTCCGTTAATTTTTTTGCACCATCATTTCACAAAACTCAAGTCTTCTATCAAAATCATCATCAGCAAATTTTGCGCGATATTAATTTTGTAAGGGTGAAATTTAAATGATTTTAGGACTTTATGAATTGAACTGCGCGGAATATTACTTTCTGTCTTTATTCCTGTCAATGATATTGTAGGGTTCGCAGTAACGTGTCCAATCACTTCTATCACAGTGTGTTCATCTATCTTTAGTCGTCCTGAGCGTGTTCGGTCCTTCACGCTTTGGTTTTCACGAAATGTATTAACAAGATGACACACGTACTGATGGCTTACATTAGGTCGCTCAGGATACAACTCGTTAAATCGTCGAGCAGTCGCACGGTAGTTACGTCCACATTCTCCAAATAGAAGGATAATTTCCACCTTATCTTCAGCAGAACGTACTTCTTCGTCACAGTTCATGATGATAGAAACTCTTTTAACAAATAAGCAAACAAACAAAGATGAAGACGATATTCCTCTACAGCAGAAAATCACAGTTCAGAAATTATCTCGAAATTGAATACTTCATACATAATTATGAGATTTACAACGCATTATATCTCTATGTATACGTTGCTACCCATGAATGATGATAAAAGAATCATACTTTCCTTTTAGCCAATACCAACAAGTGTAAACAATTGAATGCTTAAATTGAATTTTTGCTTGAAATATTGTTCAGCCTGACAACTTTATAAATAATAAACTTTCTGATAATCTCTGCAATTATAGCTAACGTCCCTAGGCAAGCATGAAAGGCTCTGGCTATCCTGGCTATTGTCTTCTGGACGGACACGGAGTAAACGGACAGGATAAGCTAACTAGCCAGTATTCTAAAACATTTCAGCGTGTCCCGCGCATCATCAGCAAGATTTCTTAATCAGCAGCAATATGATGATAGACGTTCATGCATCTATCTACGAGTAAAGTATAGCAATGACCTTTGAAAAATAATCACCTGAAATGTAACGTGCTTCCACAGGCCCGAGATTTAGTGGATGCGCTCACTGGTGGACAAAGCTACAATGGGGCCGCGTTGGCTCTGGTGCTTAGAGACGTCTAAAAATAATGCTGGACGTGTTTTTGCATTTTGTCATATTTGTAGCTGTTCACAACTATCTCGAGGATGTACCTGCGAGTATGTATTAGTAATAAGAAACTGAATCCCCTGGTAACACAATATTTATCGATTTATGAAATAATCGATAGTTCACAAGAGAGCTTCCTAATTAAGCACAACACGAAAACGACTGATTTTAGACAATATGCCCTTTCGCTACTCACACACACATACTCATACTGAAAACTGCTATTTTTCACACATGCGCGCTGGACGCTGCAGGACAGGAGAACACTGTAAGTTGATATTTTAAACACCAGGCTTCCCCTAAACGAGAGGGTTTCTAACTCATTAATGGGCTGGTGACATCTGACAGTCTTAAAACCATCAGCAGAGGAAGAGAAGAAAACAAAAAATTCAGAAGTAATACATTTAAGCTTGTACATACACCGCCCGCCTTGAAATGTCTACGTTTCAATAATAAAAAGTAGCAAGTTTGAAACAGACAAGTATACAAACAAACATTGAAAATACTAATACATAATATAATTCACACTACAAAGGAACAAAATTTTCAAGACGGTAACTTGTTCTCGTTTAATCTTTAGCTTCAAATGGCAGAGGACACACCTTCACAATGCGTCGTTCAAAGTTCACCCTTGGCAGTTCTCACAGTTACTGCCCTAGCTAATGAATCAGGTCCTGGATGAATTTCTTTTACACGTCCCAGTTTCCAAAACTGGGGAGGAGCGTTGTCGTCCTTAATTAGGACAATGTCATTCACCTTGACGTTGTCTCGCTTAGTCCACCATTTGTGTCTCTGTTGTAGATTAGACAAATATTCCTGATTCCAACGTTTCCAGAAATGTTGGACTAATCGCTGGGTAAGCTCCCATCTTTTGATATTGGCAATTTTACACTGAGTGAAGTCCTTGCTTGGAACAGCGAGAAGCGAATCACCAACAAGGAAATGGGCAGGAGTTAATGCACTTTTTTCTTTGCTTATTGAGATAATGTGTTGTCACTGTGTTTGTTGTTGTGTGCGTACCATTTCTTAAGATATCTCGTAAGGCCTTGTTAGCACCAATGACATTTTTTCCACAATCACTGTATAGATTGCTCGGTAGGCCACGGCAAGACACAAAGCGCTTAAGAGCAGCTAAAAATGATGACGTAGTGACATCAGATGCTAACTCAAGATGAATGGCCTTTGTAGCGAAACATACAAATAACACAATGTACCCCTTACCTTTTATTCGGCTTCTACCAAAGCTATTTTTTAAGAAAATAGGGCCAGCATAATCAACGCCAGAATGTAGAAATGGTCTACTCGGTTTTACTCTGGCTGCTGGTAAAACTCCCATTATTTGTTTAGCACTTTCACCCTTCAAACGATGACAAATAATACATTTGCGAATAACACTACGTGCACCTAGTATCCAAAATTTTTGTCGCATTGTACTTAATACTAATTGAGGGCCACCGTGCAATGTGTTCAAGTGCTCTTTCACTATGAGTAGCTGAGTAACCTTGTGATGTTTTGGCAATAGTACAGGATATTTATGATCATACGAAATCTCTGCATTTAGCAACGGCCCGCCAACACGAACAATGCCGAGTTCATCAATAAAGGGGTTCAAACAAAATGCGACTCTTAGCAGGTAGTGGTTTGCCTTGCTGTAAACACTGAATTTCTGTTTCAAATGACTCACCTTGCACTACCTTAACAACACAATTTACGGCACCTTCAAGTTCACGCTGAGACAAAGGACCACTGGCTGTACAAGAAGGGTTTTTGCAGTTATACACGAATCGGCGAACCCATGCAACAATACGTTGTAACTTGGAAAATGACGAGTAGTGCTGAATTATGTTATCATTAGTGGTTGTTGCACACATAGCGACAAAGCGAGATTTATTTCTTCACAAGTAACTGCTTCGGGGTCAAGATCTGGACACGATGTGGATGGCAACACTGCATGTTGTAGCGACTCAAGCCCTGACCACCACAATTTATGATTTATAAGCTCACTGGGATTAATGCCTCTAGATGCACAGTCTGATGGATTGGAAGTACCGCTGACATGACACCACTGCACATTAGGTAAAGATTCTCGTATTTCGAACACTCTGTTTGCTATAAATGTATTCCACCGGCTTGGTGTAGAAGCTAACCAAGCTAATACTGTGGTCGAGTCAGTGAACGCAATCACTTCCTCTACTTCGGGCAGAATAGATTTGGAAGCAATGGTTATTAATCTAGCTAAGAGCACCGCTGAACACAGCTCCAAGCGGGGTATTGATTGTTGTTTTATTGGAGCGACCTTAGTTTTCGCCGCTACCAATCTCACTACAACACTGCCATCAGAACATTCTGTGCGACAATACAAATTTTCAGCGAAATCTCGCTCGCTCGAATCACAAAATCATATCAGTTGGCACTTTATAGCATTTTGGGGAATGAGACACCGCTTTACTGTAATTTTCTTTAACTCATTGCATATTTTTACTGGTATTGCATTAATATTTTTTCCACTCTTCGCATATTTCTACTGGAAGACATTCATCCCAATTTACCATTAGTTTCCACAAAGATTGCAGTAACAACTTTGCCTTAATTGTTACGGGAGACAAAAAGCCTAAAGGGTCGAACAGCCTTGCAAGCTCAGAGAGCAAAACTCGTTTGGTCAGAACTGGGGGGTGGGTGGGTAGTGTCACATTGAATCCAAACTCATCTGTTAACGGAGACCATTGCACACCTAGAGTTTTAATGGTGGTGCTGTTTACATCAAATTGAAGTGATACACAGGGTTCTCTCATATGGGGTGGGACTGCTTGTAGCACTTCCGGTTTGCTTGATGACCACTTTCGAAGTTCGAATCCTCCTCTACGCAATAACTGGATGAGCTGTCGCTGTAATTCAATAGCTTGGGACACTGAACTCGCTCCGCTCAATAAATCATCCACAAAGAAGTCGCGAGCTGCTACTGTCGCTGCGAGAGGAAACTGTTCTCCTTCATCCCTTATTAGTTGCTGCAAGCACCTAGTAGCAAGGAAAGAGGCAGAAGCTGTGCCGTACGTCACAGTAAGCAAGAAATAGTCTTCTATGGGTACCTCAGGAGATTGACGCCACACAATCCGCTGGTAATTGATATCGTCTGTGTGTACTAAATCAGCACGATATATTTTAGCTACATCAGCACAAAGGGGGACTTGATGGCTACGAAATCTAACTAGTAAAGGGAAAATGTCATCCTGAAGCTTGGGTCCGACCAAAAGTTTCTGATTTAGAGACACGCCCGTTGCCGTCTTCGCGCTTGCATCGAAGACTACTCTAACTTTAGTGGTGGAACTGGATGGTTTTTGCACCGCATGCTGGGGCAAATAGCAACTCTTCTCTGGAAGCACATCACGTTGGTCAGCTGGAATAATCTTCATGTGGCCCAGTTTTATGTATTCGTCCATAAAATCACGATAGGTGTTCTTGAAGCTCAGGTGACTTTGACAACCTACGCTCACATTGTCTCAATCTTTTCACAGCTATATCCCGGGAATGTCCTAGAGAACCTGTATTGTCTTTGAATGGTAATCTTACTACATACCTGCCGTCTTCGTCACGCTGGTGAGTTATAGCAAAATGTTGTTCACAAAGCCTTTCTTCTGTTGTGCGGAATGTTTGGGACGGTAGTTCTAATACCCAGAATTTACGTATACTTGCATCCAGATCACATGACACATGAAACGATACCACTGTTGTATTGTGGCTGGATAAGCCTACACAACCTGATAGAACCCATCCAAGTTTGGTCTCCAGGGCAACTGGTGTGCCCAGAGGTCCTTCACGTTTACCACCGCACAGTAATGATGGGAACACGTCAGCGCCAAGCAAAATGTCTACAGGACCTACTACATTAAACGATGGATCAGCTAATTGAAGACCAATTAAATGAGACCATTGTGTTGTATTCGCTATAGGTTGTTTGGGGAGATCATTTGTTACTCGTGGCACCACAACCGCTCTTATATTGAATGTTTCAGTGTTGTCACCAACCGGTTGAAACTTCAGGTTCACGACTGCTTGCGAAGCACTGACTCCAACACCTGTTATGCCTGATATCACTACGCTTAATTTGCACTTCTTTAGGCCTAGTTTCTGCACACAGCTCTCTAAAATGAAGCTGGATTCGCTCGCACAATCCAGTAATGCTCTACAAGGATGCCACACATTACGACTGTCCTGTACCTTAATTACTACCGTACACAATAGTACCTGAGGCACTGCCACATTGGAAACAAAATATGAATCGCGTTGTTCATGGCTTGAATTCGGACAAGATGAAGGTCCGTCCACCTTCTTGAATGTGCAATAATGTGTGATGTCGTTTGTTACACGTATGACACTTTCCCGAAGTACACTGTGAACTCAAGTGGGATTTTCGAACAGTTGAAACAGAGATGTTTATCTTTTACTAAGGAAATACGCTCCGCCACCGAGCATTTGAGAAATTCGGGACATTTATGAAGAGGGTGGGTTGCACTACACAGGTCACATGCCTCTTCAATACGATGCGTTGCTGTATGATGAGAAGATGTATGTTTCTTGTCGCGTTGTTTCACTTGTTCACCGATTGGGCCCTTCCCCCTGTTCGTACTTGAGACCACTAGCGCGCGCGCGGTGGTCGAGAAAATCAAACAGCTGTTTAAATGTCGGTTGTTCACTAGATTCGAGAGAAAGTTCCCATTGTCTTCTTGACTCACTATCCAACTTTTCGGTCGTGTGGTACACTAACAGCGCGTCCCACTGATCAACAGGCTGCTCCAAAACTTTGAGAGATCTTGTACACTCCACTGTTGTATCAATCAATTTTCGTAAGGATGATGCCGATTCTTGATGAATGACCGGTTGAGTAATTAACCGTTTTAAGGTAGCGTTCACAATTTCACGTTTGTTTTGGTACTGCGTGATTAAAATTTCCCAGGCCTCCTGATAGTTACTGTCAGTAATTTGCATATCCTGAAGCAACTGAACAGGCTCACCTTTTAAACTGGTTTTTAAATACTGGAGCTTCTGTGCACCTGTAAGTTTTTCGTTCGAATGTACAGATGCTACGAATAAATCATGGAACGATAACCACTCGGACAACTGTTCCGTAAATGTTGGCAACTGTAACTTCGGTAACTTGACTTCATTTCCAACTTGCACTTGGGGGGAGGAGGAGGAGTAGGAGGAGTAATCAGCATGTGACGCTTGTTGCAGATTCAAAATTTGTATACTAAGGTTCACTAGTCGTTGGTCCAAACCTGCAAAGTCCTCTTCTTTCTTGGCAAACTGCTCGTCTGTTGCAATTCCTCCCATGTCCTGCAATAACTGAGAGCACTCCTGAGTAAGTTCGTTTACTCTTGTGTGATGCACAATAATCGCGCTGTTGTCTTTGTCCGTTAATGCCGTAACGGCTTTTTCGGCCCGCGTTACTTTTGCTTTCAAAGTCCGTTTCCTCGCGAGGAAGCTCTCCATGGTTCACAGTTTAATATAATACAGAGTACATACACAGTTCTCAAAAATGACACACAAATAGACACAACACATGAAAGTACGCTACGCACAATTAGCGCATGAAGATTCCCAGCATTTGAATCACAACAGTCACAAATCCACGCCACGGAGGACCATAATGTTCACAACTATCTCGAGGATATACCTGCGAGTATGTATTAGTAATAAGAAACTGAATCCCCTGGTAACACAATCTTTAATGATTTATGAAATAATCGATAGTTCACAAGAGAGCTTCCTAATTAAGCACAACACGAAAACGACTGATTTTAGACAATATGCCCTTTCGCTACTCACACACACATACTCATACTGAAAACTGCTATTTTTCACACATGCGCGCTGGACGCTGCAGGACAGAAGAACACTGTAAGTTGATATTTTAAACACCAGGCTTCCCCTAAACGAGAGTGTTTCTAACTCATTAATGGGCTGGTGACATCTGACGGGTCTTAAAGACGTCAGCAGAGGAAGAGAAGAAAACAAAAAATAAAAAAAATACAGAAGTAAATACATTTAAGCTTGTACAGTAACCGTTCGGACGATACAAGTTGTGGCAAAGGACTTTGTGGACATGACATTTGACCGCCCGCCATTTTGGATAGGGACAACATAGCAACGAAAGTTTCACCAAAATATTTCTTTTGTCAATACCTTTCAAACGAGATATCACTCGACACCCTTTTCAATTTGATTTTTTTAAGTTTCCCCCCGCCTACCACACTTGAGGGGCTTAGGGGCCAAATTTTATAGCTCAAGATGATAGCCCTCGAAATAATGCTGGACGTGTTTTTGCACTTTGTCAAATTTGTACCCGTTCGGACAATACAAGGGGTGGCAAAGGACTTTGTGGACACACTATATATATATATTTGTACACAAATGCTCAGTGTTAGGCTAGGAATATAAATCACGGATTTGTACTGAGGTGATACTCAGTGATTTACATGGTGGCAGCAAAGTTTATAATCCTTATTGCTCTCTTTAGTTGCGTAAAAAGAAAAATAATATTTCGCTAAGTACTGGTCACCTTCCTCCAGAAGGCTTCTTCAGGCGAGCAACGATTTATTGTGTGGAAGTATATATATTTTTGTATGGATACATGTATTTGAAAATGTAAATAAAATGAGAAAGAATACAAATATATTAAAAGTAAGATTGTGTGAAGTGTTGAACTTCACTATGTTTAGGAATCTTGAGTTTCATCTATTTTACAACTGTTGCCAGGTCATAAGGTATTGAACTAAATGTATACAGAATATTACTGAAAATTTCTTAGTTAACATTTTGAACAAAATATGCTTGGATATTACTAGGTTTATTTTAAGTACATGTTCGTCGAAATTTACATGGACTGTGGAGTTCAGTAAGAATGTAATGAATAAATATGTCTGCATAACAATGTTAAAGCTTTTAAATAGCGTTTTTAGTATTTTTATAATTTCTTGGCATAAGTAGTGTGACAAAAATGACGGTGTAAATTGTGAAAGATATTATGGTTTCCGTTTCCTAAGTATATTTTCAAAAGGGGGCCCAAACTTTATGTAAATTTTCCCTATCTGTGTTTTTTTTAAATTTTGTTTTTATTTATTTTTTATGATGGAACACACTTTCATAGCAGTCAGTTCGATATTATTTGTGGAATGGTCTGATTGCAAATGTTTGGAAAAACTTGACACTGGCTTGTATGAGTTGGGGTCCATTTCTTGTTCACTAATTCTTACTAGTGGCATACAAGTGAATGAAATTTTACGTGAGGGTACTTGCTGCCAACGAAGTCGTCACTTTCGCGTCATATTCAAGCTCCCAGTCATCCATAGTAAATAGGTTATCAGTATTTAGTGACAATAATATTCAAAGATATTTAGTTCAGAGTATGGCAAACAGGACCAATTCAGTGCGATAGAACATGAATATTATTCAAACTAAACTGGAATAATAGCAAGAAACACTGAACGTATCTTAAGCGCTCAAATATCTTCCTGGATGGATGGGTTCATTGAATTGTTATTAACGTATTTAACGCCCTAAATGCGCTTGTAAACTTGTAAGGATGGGACCTACAGTTTTTGACATAAAGTGGCACCATATCAACTGCATAATGGATTTCCACGGAACTTGAATATCGTTCTAAAAACCTAAGTAATATAGTTATAAATTCATTGTTGATGAGTCACTAAACTACTGAATATTTAGTCTCACGCTGTGTCCAAATTTCAGCTGATCCTTATTATCTTTAATTTGTATTTAGGGCCCGAATTATTTATTTATCCTACATGTGAACTTGTTTATATTACGAGAGTTTGTTTATGCATAAATGCGAATTTTCTGTGTAATAACGATGAAACTACTTTATAATTATTTGTGCCACAATCGCAAAATAGGTTGTCTTCTTAATATTCGTGTTACCTATCTATATAAATGGTTTTCATTGTAAAACTAAATTACATTGTTACATTTACAGGAAATAAACTATATTTTATATATGTATTTTATTTGGAGAATATACAGACATGTCTATTTTGCATCTTTATGCTCTCCAAAAATTCGCATAATCTTTTGTATGGAGAATTATATACAAAATAATATGAACACCTTAATGTATTCTTCTGACATAACCAGAACAATGTACAGGCATAACAACGTCCCTTATATGGATCAACTAAAGCGGCTCTAAGCGGTTTTGTGACAGAAATTTCCGGGCGTTGATCAACAGAAAGAAACTTTGCTATAACTGGACATCGTCTTAGACCATATACCAAATAAATCCAACATTTCAAGAAATCGAGTTGTTAGTACATATACTCCGGACCCAGCGCATCCGGATTACCAACTTTTCCGATCTATGGCAGAGGTAGGCAATAACATGGAGGAAGTGGAAAAAGCGTTCTGAAACTTTTTGGTCTGCTAACGAACAAAGTGGTAAAGGAAATCTGATTGCCAGCAAGAACACAAAGGGTGATATTATGATAAACACGAGAGAAATATTAAAAAGTGCAATAATAATATAACAGGCACCTTAGAAGTTCGCTCTGAAAAAATATATTTTTCTATAGCTCTGAGCTATCATGAATTAGTTAAATGTCTATGCTGTAAAATTTGTAAATAGTTATTAAAAATACAATCTAATCCGACTAACTGGCCTCGACATTACTAGGTAGGAAAAGGATGTAGCATCGAAGTGTAGCTTGTTATGAGTATTGGAATTAGAAATGAATGAAATAGTAAAAATTCCTGTGAGAAATCCCTCATACTTTTTGTCCACCTTAATTCCAACCAGCACAGAGCATTGTTTTGGCCTGAGCAAAAGTTGGCTAAAGCCATAAATACATTTTTACCCCAATTCTAGCTTTCTTTTTTTCTGTTGTAATTGCAACTAAATATAATGAAACACACGTGTGAAAGCGACGTATGACAAAGAAATTCCAAATTCCTGTATACAATACGTGAATAAATAATATTTTCAGGTTAAGGAAGTGGCTGAGCTGTGATCACGTCGGAAGTTCAAAGAAAGAGTTCGCTACAGGTGAATTCCCACCTGGAAAATGAAAGGGAAGGGCCTCGTTGAAACAAAGGACCTATCTTCCATTTTCTATTAAAATTTATTGTATTAGCAAATCCACTGGTGTTGATTCCTTGTAGTTCTTAGGAAGGAACAGAACAGAAACAGGACTTCATGTGATGTGGTTAAAATTAGGGATGGCCATTTCCGGAAAAATAATTTTCCGGAAATCACATTTTCCGTTTTCCGCTTTTCCGGAAAATTTTTCGTCGTTCGTTTTCCGGAAAATTTTCGTCTTCCGTTTTCCGGAAAATTTTCCGCTTTCCAGAAAATTTCAGTTTATCGTTTTCCGGAAATTTTTCCTTTTGCGGAAAATTTCCGTTGTTATCATTTTGAAGATAATTTTGAACTTATATCTTATTCTAAAAATGTATCAATCATGTTGGATCAGCGATTACATCGTCATCTGATGGTCATTGAACCATGAACAAATGAGGGATTTGGTGCAGAAATTGTGTAACCCACAAATACTTAAAAAATATTTTTGTTTCTTTGGCATTCAAATTCATATAAGGAGCAAAGATTTATATGCCAAAATATCACCCTAAGTGCCTTCAATAGTTTTTTTTGGCAATAATACTATATTCGTCATGTATCTGTAACTTGTGGTAATTTCTTTTTCTAAACAACTTTATAGTGTGGGTTACAACATTTCTGTATCCTCAAATTCAGATCATTCCGATTTGGATCTTTCTTTGTTTTCCAAATGCAATACTACTCGAATACTGGGATGGTAAGTTAAATAATTCCTCATTTCTATTCTTTCTATCTCCCAGGAAAGGCATAATGACCATGATATGTAGGCTTTTTGAGATGTTATGACGATCATAAAAGTTTCAAGGAAGAGTTGTTAACAAGCACAAACTTCAAAAGACCTCGCAAGGTCATTCGAGTCACAAGATTAAAAAGCTGGAATAAATCGAGGTCGCTAAAGAGGAGACCTCGAGAATCAAAGATGGGGAATAGTTAGTTCCCCTCAGTTCTACAAATACCACTCTGAAGACAAGCGGAGGTAAAGTTAAAAAAAAAAATGGATCGGAAAATAAATTTATTATTTTTTACATGTTAGTCCATTTTTTTCTGCTTTAAAAAACATTCAATTTGCGAACATTGTCATGGTGAAATTTGTGTTCTACACGTAAAAATACCTACGGAA